>JAHZNA010004771.1:0-39989 GCA_027743935.1 Sinodicranocentrus sp. ZH6 | reverse complement strand
CTTCATACCAGGGAAGTCCTTCCAAAGACTCCAATTTCGACTTTATGAATTAGACTTTGAGTATTCTCACGAAAGAGCTCTTTGGTATGCTCCAAAAGTAGAATAAGAATTCCCCACCAGGAAAGGAAATTAATTGATCTGACAAATGCAGGAGGGCATGACTGGTTGTAGAGGTTGTTAATTTCGGAATCGAATTTCGGTGTGTAAAAACAGTATTATTATTAATCACTAAACTCATTCAAAGCTCCCATAGTCCCATCCCATAGCTTATTATTAGCAAGACATAGCTTTTCCTGTCAACAGAAATGGAAACTTAGCGAACGTCGACCTCGACCTCAACATCGTCAGTAAAAGCCTCATAAGAAGATTATAAAATCACTATAAGCAAACCTGAATGCAAGTATCAAGTCTAATCGGTAGCGCTCACAATTTTCCAGGTCACATGAAAGATTTCCGTTCACTGATACAGGATACTACACATTTACAAACGAGAAAAATAAAATCATACTATTTCCTTCCTTTGCAAATCATAAAAGTCCAGGAAATGCAATATTTTAGCTAAGATAACGAAACACAGTGCTGCGCCACAAAAATGAATGCCTATATGGAATACTTAATAACTGCTTATTCATTCAAACCGTGTATCCAGAATATCCAGTAAATTAAGTGGGTCAATTGGATGTATAACATCGAAACCCAAAAATTGTTTACGCTAGCAGAAATGAGCAGATAGCACGTAATATCTCGGAAATTGTAAATATTTTGGCACTACGAACGAATTCGTTTTCCTTTACTACAATCCGTTTGGCCAAAAGACAAAAAACCGTGTTTGAAATCTATACAAAAATCGAGATTAAAGCGAAAACAGTTCACAAAATTACACTGGGTCTTCAATACTTTTATTCGAGTCCCCTGAGGTTTCTGTTATTGTGTACATGTCGGCGCAATTTATCTTTTCGACGTAGATAGATTACCTGGACTGTTTCCCTAAGCAGTACAAACAACAAGTTCCATCTTTATTGTAGTTTCGTTTGTTGAAGGTCTGTTACTGTAAACACTGATCGAGAATTCGAGAGTGATGACTCACATAAAAATAGACTCCGTTTTGGCGATTTTTATGAAAACTGACCATCTGCAAAATTGAAAAGGGACTATAACTTATTTACCATTGGTTTCCATTAGGCATGATGATATCAGGTTTTCGCTTTAAATCATTTGATGTATATATACATTTTGTCTTGAAAACTGTAACATGAGAGGCTAAAGGCGTATGAAAGTTTTGCCATTTTTTGGTGATAAATAGATTGGAATGCTATAGTTAAAAGCAGGACAAACTTATTGTACCCCAACTTACGTTAATCATGTGGTATTTGCATACTTTAGTCTTTAGCTTTTAGGGTTGTTGCACGATTATTTGGGGGAATTTCAAGCTACAGTTCGCAGCTAAACTCAAAGAAAAACGGCTGTGGTTTTTTCTTGGTTGAGCTAATATTCTCAAACTATTACACAAAGCTGTAACTTTATTCCGCTTCAGTTTCGATTTCATTTCAACGGTAAATTTCATCCGTGCAGTTCTTATACTTAAGTATTTATTCACTATTCACTATACTGATACTCATAAATAAGTAGTTTTGATCATTAGCCTTGGTAAATATTGACAATGCAACCTGTTTTTTCATAGTAAAACTTTGGGAAAGTTCCGTGTATTTTGTATTGTACATACGTACTAGCAGATATTGAGTTTGGAACCTACTAGCTGAGACGTATTTATTCATCATGTTGTGTATCTTCTTGATTCGTTTTCCAGGAAATCCGCCTCCACCAGGATTTTTCATAGATCCGTTTGAATTTCAAATTCTTTTCGTAACACATCCTCATGACTTGATCAATGCGTAGCGAACCAGAGAACATGAGTTCTCTAGGGTCTATGCTAGTAATGCTAGTTCCTTCGTGCTAGAGCTTTCTATAATCTCTAGACTAACGCTGGAAGAACAGAGTTGAAAAGAGATATGTACTCGGCCGACTTGTTTCTTTATCAAAGCCTGCCAAAGCCTAACTTTTATGCAATACAAACAAGTGGGAGCTTGATCCCAAACAGTTACTTGAAATTTTACAGTAAAAGTTACCTAAATTGTTGACCTAGTATGTTTCACTACCAGTTAATTTTGCTCCAAAGTGAATCCCTCGCGACTCTAGTGTGGTGAAAGTATGTTTAATGTTTTATATTAACTTTAACATCTTTTTCGTTTTCCATTTTTCGCAAGGTTAGGTATGACTTCAAAAACCTTGTTTGCATTGTATTATTTACGTGTATTATGTAGTGTGCAATAGGAATTTTGTTTTGTTTCTCCATTTGTACTTTCTAGAGTGTGGAAGCTCTGGTATTTCCAACTACCAGCACTCCTAGGGAAGCTAGAAAAGCTCATTCTCATGGTAGGTAATGGATGAAGTCATTCGTTTAGGTTTTATGGAAAGAATTTTGTGTTATGTCAGATTTCTTGTTTGAATTCACAATTCGCATTCATTCGAACTATGGTAGCTTGAGTTGAAAAGTTACCAGATATATTATATTGAGTCTTGACTTTTGTATACATTGCATTTTCCCGTTTAAAAAATACTTTGATGGTAAACTTTTTGTGCATGATATTTCTCGTAAAAAAGGTCGAAAGTGAAATTTCTACCAGGTTATGGACGTTTTAAGTTGAAGGTGTTTCAACATAGTTTCGGATGTATTCAAATGCAAAAATCTTCGTAGGATAGGGTGCCTCTTCTAGATACAAAAACCAATGTGACATTAATGTCAGCAAATTTTGTTTGTATTGAGTTAGCAGGTGTTCATACAATTCTTCGAAAGCCAACTGACACATTTGTGTCAGAAAAGTACCTCGTGATAAAGTTCCCTTTATGTAGGCCACCTAATGCAATAAAAAATCCAAAATCTATCTATATTCTTTTGCGAAATTCCTAAAGACATAGTATTGCTAGCTGGCTGTAGAAACTGTAAGTAAGGTTAAATTACCATTTCCTTTGAATTCCAAGCAAAAAATGTTGATTCCGTAATGCTTCCATGGGTTTGCGACTTTTCGGGAAAACATAAAATTTGGAATTCTAAAAAGGAAGTTTATTTCCTAGAGAAATGCGGACAACTATCAAGTCGGTCCTTTTTCGTCACCATATGATGTGGTTATCCTAGAGCAATCCTATCACTAAAAAGCACGATGGATATAAAATTTCGAAATGACTCTTCCGTTCGTAAAAAAGCTGCCTTTGAATTCAAGTGGAGCATTAAGTTAGACATTTTTATTTTCCTGGATACGTAGTTATTACGAGAGTGGTAAGCATTTCACACATTTCAGACTTCCTATGTTGTGAGCAAAAGACTTCTATAGGTTGTTAAACGTTCCTCATATATAATGAAATGTGCTCAGCAGTGTATTCAACTAAAAGGGAATCTAAAGCAAGGAAATTATTTTTCTTCGCAAAGTTCTCAACTTTTCTCAAAGAAAAGGAAAAGAAGTGAAAAGATTTTGCACGCTAACTATTCCCTGAGTTCCGTTGGATGGGACAAATTTCACGCAAATTTGAGTGTGAAAAGAGACCGGGGAGTTTTCTGAGCGTTAATTTACTCTATTTTTCAGGCTCGACTGGAACACATAGTCATACTGCTTAGAAACTTCCTACGTTTTCAACTAAAGCGGTGATGTTGACAGGGAAGTCTCTTGATAAAACTTTTGTCTGCACATATTGAATAGTTGATGTTCATTCAGGCATTTACTGATGTCCGTAGTATCCATTTATTGCTTATAAAGAAATATTTTCAACTTACTCTTTTTCGCTACTGGCATACTTGATAAACTTGATTTTCTAATGAATCACTAACTAGACCTAGTTAACGGTATAAATATACCGCATATACTTAAGTTTTAAAAAGAATTCCAAAGCTGTACTTTATACGATGGGATGGGTAATGGATTTATTGCTCGTGGAATTTTCAGGAGCTTTGTTTTCCCCGAGTTTTTTTATGCGAGTACTTAAGTATTCACTCCAGGTATACGAAAAGCAGCTTAATTCCTAATTGGAAATAAATTAAAATATACCTGAAATGTTTCCTTTTATGTCAATATTGACTGGTGTATTTCCCAACCAGACAATTCTTGAGAAGAGAGCGTCACCAAACCCGGATTTACGCAACTACGCTTTCGATGTAAGACTTATAAAAGAAATTCCATGAGCATGTAATCAATATCAGTGTGTTGACCGTTATGAGATTTTTATACAATTGTAGGCATTTCACATTCCACTGATTATTAACTTTACAAGGAGAAAATACCTGCAGTGGGACATCTTTTCTATTTGACTGTGCAATGACAGCGAGAATTGAGGTTTATTCTGAGACAGTTATAGGAAATTCCTTAACTACCTTTGTCATCGTCATCAACAGAAATACAAACCAAAACGCTGCTGGTATGTGACATGAAGCATACATGCAGCTGTGTCAAATCGGACGGAAATGAACGAAAAAGGTATAATCTTTATTTATGGATGACTACTTCTATTTACGTTTGTGAAGACTGAAAGAGTAATAATTTAACCTCACTTTTGGGTTATCATCCTGACATCCTATTGTACATATCTTACACAAATGGGAAAGGGCACTTTGGGCGAGAAAGCAGAGGAAAATTAAGATTCATGTCAGAGTATAGGAATTGTGATGATTTATACATCCCCTGGGATTCATATATTTTTTCCTCTTGAGGCGCACCATTCTTGTATTCAATGATAAACGTTGAAGTAAGTTTATGGATAGTTATTTCGTCTTTATTGGGATGCAGGGAGTTATCCAAGCTTTCTAAAAATAATGCATCTTCTTCGTGAGCACAATTTTGAATCTCCCTTTGCCCTTGCGCCATGCCATTCCTTATGGGAAGATAAGACATCATGAATGATGCATTTATCCATTAATCCGATTTGGGGATCTTAATTGGAATTTATAGCTGAAACTCTGCTCTCCCAAGAACGCCCAAGTGTCAATGCATAAGCTTGTCGTTATTTATAAATGAATCCAAATGATAGGTTGCAATCCAGCATGAAAATTGAAAGTGCAGGTTATGCCACTGTATGTGAGGAACACGCAAGAAGGCGCATAAACTTCAAAAGCTTTTATAAGAAATATTACCATTTATTACTATATTTACAATTGTTCGCCAAGAAATATTAATATGAAGGAACACACAGACACAGAGGTAATTGCATCATTGCATGTTACACAACATGAAACTTCCCTTAGTAATTAAAAGGAACAAAACTCATACTTATAACTATTAAACTGAACTAAATTACTCAATTAAGAAGCCGTAGAGAGCTGACTTTTATTCCCTTAGCCCTCCATCCTCAAGAACATTTAGAGCCGTTTTGATTGTTATGATGATATGGGGAAGCTTCACTGTGAAGGGATGGAGACGACTCTATTCCGGTACTGTGCTTTCTCGAGTCATTATTGTGAACCATGACTGAGCCTCGATTGCGTGCAATAATGGTTCTTCTCTTGCTCTCATTCAAAGTATTCCTCGAAACAGACGGTACACTATTGTGATGATTAGTTTTCTTCGTGTTGAAAATCCCATAGACTAAAGGATTTGCACTGGAGTTTGCAACCACCATGATGAATAGGGCTTCCTGAATGTAAGGATTGAGATTCTCGGCTGATTCTCTATCCACAATGTGCCTTTGGAAGTAAGATAGAAAGAATTTTAAATACAATAGGAGTCATTGGAGCGCATATTGAAACAACAAATTTGATCCCTATGTTTTATCTGTATGTTTATCAGTGCATTGTTTTTCCTTGGGACTCAATCTTCACTCTACTATTTGCTTAAGGGGTTTTACACATCCGGAAATAATGTATTTTGTGATGCACAGTAAATTCGACAAAGGAGTGAATCATGTCATGTTTGAAGTTTTAATCTTTTTCCAACCACTCGACATTTTGAGAATGAATTATAACAGGATTGAAGTGGTTAACTACTAAACTTTATTTAGCCGAGCTTTCAAAGGTGTTTTCAAATGTATGATCTTTCACATGACAGTAAATGACATTAGCACTTCATCCCTGAAATGTTTCCTACAATGAAAGGCACAAGTTTAATTATCTAGCGTGATCTAGTTCGTTGAGATTATAAATTCGTTTCTTATATCTTGTGTTTACTCTCAGCTATCGTCAAACTGAAGATCTTAAAGAAAGTCGCGGTGAAAGCTGAAAACTCTTTGTAGCTTTTTGCAGTTTTGTTTTAACTTTACTTTAAAGTAATTCCTCAGGGAATACGACGGTATTTTCCTCCTCATAATAAATTATTTGCTTTCTCTGAGGATGAAAGGGTGAAGATTGGCAAAGACTGCAACCACGAGCTTATTCTAAGAGTTTTACATAAGAGTGAGTGAAGGTAGTATTTGCACTGCTAGTGACAACAATTTTGGTCAACAATAAATACCGATATGGTCTGCATGCAAGGAGTTACTTGTTTGAGTGACTGACACTTTACAAAAATATGCATTTTCCTACACCCTGTCCGCATGTTTATGTCACATAAAGTTGACTTGTTTATTTAGTTTAGAGCAAAACAAAATTATATTAATTTTACGGCAGACATCATTTCAATCCAGAGGCAATATAGCGAATACAATATTGAAAAGCTATAGTTCGGTGATATACGCCTATTAAATGTTTAAAGAGTACGATAACGCTGATACTAGTCATACATTTGAAATATGCCAAAATGTGTAGATAACTAATTGTAAATAAATGTGACAATATTTCTGACAGGTGATGAGACTTGAGGACATATATAGATATATTATGTATGTATGTATGTATGTTTAAGATGGACAGTTTATGATACTTCCAGCAAAAGGATGATAGACATTCATAATACTCCCCTCCCTTATGATGAGAGCAAGAGGAAATACGTCATATGGAGTTCGTTGTACTCCGCCCTGAAGCTCTTTAATTAAAGAAGAAGATAATTCCAAACGACAAGTCTGTTCTTACTAGAGTTGCTATAATTTGCGGGTCCTGTCAGTTGCAAAACTTGACTCAAGGCGGTTAGCTGACAGGGTGCAAGCTGCATTCGGCATCAGATGAGAACATCATGAGGATGTACGTAGTGTAATGCAACGTTTTGATATAATAAAAAAATTATTCAGGCTTGCCATATATGTGGTAAGCTAATCAGCCTACGCAAGCATGACTTGCTGCTTTCAAAACCTCCCGTTTCTTCCCAAGCCACACAGCTTTACTCCAAAAAAGTTGCTTGAAAAGCATTTTACTGAGAATAGCTTATTACGGCGGAAGATTAGAACTTAAAGAGAATCAGTAGAAGGAACAGACTCCAGCTTGATACTTGATGCATAATTTATCTGTCGGATATAGTTAGTAAGTCTATAGGATTGCGTGAGTGAGAAACTTTCCAAATTGGAATGTGAAGCATGTGGCTTTCCATATGGTTGGGAATAAAGATTAGGACAGGAAAAGCTAAATCAACGGATATGATATCCCTACGTCAGCAACTAGATGTTCTAACCAACCATATACAGATTTGTGAACATTAGATTATGCTCATCTTCGTGGAGTATTCTGTTCTTTCAAATACACTTCTATAAACCGTCCCTAGTTCAGTCTTTGTTTAAGCTGTCGTCTGCATCTTGGATGCTTATGTAACTTTAGACTATCATTACAAAAGCTTATTGTTAAGCATGTGAAGTATAACCTGATTTTTGCCGAAGGACAAAAACTCAGCGAGTATGAATAATGTACTGATTAGCTGGCTCACTGGGAAATTGGTAAGCACAAATATAGGTATACGCTAATGGTTTAGTTTAGTTATCTTACCATATTGTTATCACGACGTAAGGAGTCCAACAAAAAACAAACACCATCGTGATGACGAAGGATATCTTTAGGGTTTTTATTTTTGCCCTGTCCATCACAGATGCTCCACTACGACGGAGAAAGCGGTTGCTGTTTTCTACAGAAATAGGAAGAAAAGCCGTTATAGAATAGTTACTGGGTTCATTGATGAGATGGCCATCTGACATTTTTACTAATTGTGTTATATTTCCTGAGCTATCTTTAAAATGATGCTCTGACGTATAAGCGATTTAGCGCTGTACTAAACAAATGACATTTATTTGATCTTTCCATTTGATAAAAATATCAATTATAATTATACACGTCAATGGTGCAGTAAGTTTGATCTGTACTTTGTTCTTGGGGGTATTCTGTAGAAAAACTTTTAATTTCATTGCAAGAATTATATGAAGCAATCAATTCGCAGTTCAATAAACTTCTCAAGTGCGTCATACACGAACCTTATTTCTCTAATGTATTAAATAGGAACAAAATTCAAGGAAGTTTAAACTAACTTCTTGCTTCTTACAAATTGTTCCAATGAATTTGCTAATTTAATGAGAAGAGTAAATATTTTTCGGAACTCTGGTAGCATTAGTCCGGAAAACTTTAAAGCATGTTTTATTAGGGAATTGAAAGCAAGAACGATCCTGGAAATCATTATTTTCGTATTATCTTTAGATACGTCAATACAAAATCTTATCTATATTACAAAATCTCTAGATATAAACACGCCCGATTTTAAGTCAGGGAGAATATATTCAAAAGAAACCAAATATCATCAGCAAAAATTAATTGATTTAAAGCAACAGACAGAGGGGGACGATCCTATAGTATCAAATCAACTACATAAGTAAAACAATTTGAAACGTGATTCCTCGAAAAACTGTCTTTGTACAAATAGATAAAAGGAACCTGATAAATGCCGCTATCCGAATATGCCTTCTCGTGGAATTGGTTCCCAGCACACTACGCTAGAGAAATCCGACTGGGGTACTATTACACTATTAGATAACACTTGAAATTTAATCTTGTACTTAAAACTTTGTTTTTGTTCTCACTACCAACTGGGAAAAGGATTAAAATCGTCAAAAATACGTATGCGCTTTACAATTCTGTATAGCATTGTTTCACATTGAATTGCCAAAGCTCCAGTGTGAAATCTAAACCAAGCCTTTTGATGTAGGTTTGTTTTTAGTCTTTTTAGACAAAACGATAGAGAAAATTACAAATTATACAGACATACCTCCTTCATCGGAATTATCCGCTTCTCGAGCAAGTTTGATGATAATATTTCCATACGAAAATATAATGACAAGAATAGGAAGAAAGTACATGAACGACATTGATATAGCTGTATTAATCGCTTCTGCCGCTACTCCAGTCAAAATGCTGTTACACTGACGGAATGAAGGATGTTCCGGATGGCTTTGAACACGGAAGACGATACACTGAAATGAAAACAATGAAAATCATTAACTATCTACCCACTTTGCTCTCTTTTACTCACCCGATAACGTTATCATCATCTATTCTCAACTTAATGATCCCTCATCTCCCTTTCAAATAAAAGCAATGTTAAAAGGATTTTCAAATTTTAACGACAAAACTTTCTGTTTAGGTATTTTTATATGGAAATGAGTCACCGACGCGTTTATCCTTGAGGCATGACTAAAATTCAACTGTGTTTTTAGAAAATTGAGGTCATGCATGGGTATAGTTTACGCTGAAGAATGTTATAAGGTTTCATTTATAATAAATTTCTAAAAAATGTCTACACACTTGCACTGTACAAAAAAGCTCCATTGGTATGCATACCTACAATTTTTGACAGGCATCAAAGCTCTGGTTTATTGTTTATACGTTTGCTTGTCTCCTTAAACTACGTCCAAAAAATTGTCAGTAATCCCTTTTTCATTTTGTGCACGCAACAGAAGAAGAAAATTAGAGCCCTCAAAGCAGGGAGGCGGAGAAAGCGTCAGATATTATATTATGATTTTGAAAGCTGGCTTTGATGAAACCTGATGTGTTTCAAAGGAAAGCAGCTGGAATAAAAAATGAAGCATAATGTTAAAGAGAAAGAGGAAAACTTAGCTATAAAAAGAACTGTCTTGTTTTGACTCACAAAAAAGAATTTCCTAGGAATAACCCAGTTTGAGAATTAGGAAAAAACGTAAAAAGGAAGGTTGCTTTGAAGCTTTAAAAATTCTCTCTTGATATCTCGTAGCACAAAAAGTTTCTCTTGTTGTTACAAATGTGTAAAAGGGCGGCGGAGGAAGATTATTTTGTTACAAAAGGGCCAAGAAGAGAAATCCATATATATACTTTTTAACATTTTCCCAAAATGCTTTTGAAGAAGCAACAAGCCCCTATTATTCCTTGACTCTATTTCCGTCTTCCTTTTAGGTATCATATGTATGTCATTCATCTCATCTAGCATATGGATGGGTGGCTGGACGAGAGTGTTTCCTTTTGCAAAAGGAAAAACCTACTTTTTTATTCCTTTTTTTATGCTTTTCACGAAAAAGCTGGTAAAGGTCTAAAGAAACTTAGTCGGTAGCCAGGACATGTACATGTACATGTATGGTGAAATTTTCACGCAAGTACCCTTTTTTAGGGAGGAAAAGACGAAAAAAATACTGGTAAATTGGATTTCTTTTTTTCTACGAAGACGGTTATTTCACCTCCTTCTTACGAGCTTACCTTGTACAAAAAAGTTGAAATCGCTTTCAAAGTTGCGTTTGATCTACGGTTTTTCTAGCCTTACCCATCTTTGCAAACTACATTATATTTTATCCCCAGCGCCAGGTTAATGATCCATTCTACTTGGCTTCTACCTGACTCAGCGCTCAACTTGACTTCCCTTGGCTTGGCAGTTTCGTCGGAAATTTCCTTCACAAAATTTGTGGGCAAATGCTAAATGGAAGGAAAAGCCACAACAACTCTATTGAGGGATTTGCCATTGCCACACACCTTATCTTTATATGTTGAGAGAAAGTGTTGAAAGAAGTTGGGTATAATAGTGGCAACAGTGGCAAGTAATTTACATGAAAGGCTTTATGCCTTTCACTCGGGCAATAATGATATTGCACACAATTTTTGTCTTCTAGAAGTTGCTCATCTCGTTTAAATTAAATGCCTCACCACAGCTCGGCAACGTCCATTAGATTGAAGTGGTTTGCTAGTTGTGTTGAATGAAAAATGAGCAAAATGCTGTATGATATACTTTAGAAGCACACGTACTTGGTGGATTGGAACGTTAGATTTTAATGGTTCCGAGTTCAATCAGACTTAATTCGTATAATACGCGAGGGACTTGAACCGGAGCGAGATATAAATACACTCATTATTCTTTCATTTTGCCCCTCTAGCCAAGACGAGATTTAGATATTATGAGGTGTGTCTATAATCATTATTAAGGAGCCAAGCTCATTATAAAATTGCTATTTCCATGTGTCCCACTATCCGTACTTTGTCAAAATCTGATTACACCAATCCATACGCATATAAGGTCTAAACCTCAACAACTATTTCTTTTGAGCCGATTCCGTCAAACCGTTATAACCGTAACAAATAACGGTTTCGAATTTTCTAATTACAATATATGCCGTGTAATATATCATTAATAAATGGAGCTTTGAGTTTTTGAAAAAATAATTATCGTTTAGTCATTCAAAATGTTCAAATCTTCATTTCTCGTTAACGGACTCATATTTTTAAGTTGTTTTCATAAATCCACAACTTTGATTTTTAAAAAAACTTAAACTAATATTTTATTTTATTTTTACCACTGAGACTCTTCAAGACAGGTATATAGAATACTAGCTAGCTATCTATAAAGTCTATATCATATCATGACGTTGGAGGATCGGATGCAACCAAATACCTTACACGGTTTAATTAATAAGCAAAAATAGACTACCGGCGTCTTCACTTGCAATTATTTTCCATAATTTTGCCCATTTTAATATTTTTATTAATAAATGAGACGAAACTGCCGGTTATGTCAACAAAATAAAATCCAAACATACGAGATGAAACCCAATGGATAAGACGAAGAAGAAAATTGCAAAATTGTCGGTCTTATTTACTCTACAAAACGCGTCTGCTCTCATTTTACAAAGTGAGCTGTTTCAATTAAAGTTGTATTTATACTACTAATCACAAATTCGCTAACAAAGTACAAAATAATTACTAGAAAAGCTCATACCTGTGGAGCTGCACACAGAGCAGCTGTGGTCCATGCAATGATGAGCATCGTTTTCACCCGTCCTGACGCATCAACAGCCCGTAGTGGAAATACAACAGCGTAAAAACGGTCCAAACTTAGGCAGATCAACATGAGGGAACTCAGGTACAGTCCAAACGCGCGGAAGTATTGGACAAGCTTACCTGCAGGGGGAAAACATTATTAAAGTAAATATCAATCACAAGCCTGTCAGCACAAAATAAATGATTATTCATTTCACAATTCGAGTAGGATCATCGAAGCATCATGTGTGAGCAATTTTGTTATTCCGTATGGATACTTGTATCCTATCCTCAAGGCTGAATTTCTTGCATGCATCGCTTTTGCATGGATTTGAATAATTCATAGCGCAAATATATAATGAAATTTCTACATGAAAAGGAGCCGAGACTTCTCGATTATATAAATAAAGAGACAGCAGAAAATGGATCCTGCAACATATTATTTTATCCATTCATATACTTCGCTTTCTTAGTTATTACGATTCCATTACAATGATTTTCATGAAATTCACGATCCGTCAATAAAGCTGTAACTGTAATCGACCACTTTTCAATGTAATCTGCTCACATTTCTGTATTCATCTTTGGTAGTAGGTAGAAAGTCAAGACTTGAATTTTCGTGACATTTAAAAATTTACTTTGCACTGGCAATCGTGTCTCTAAACCATTAGAATTTTAGATGTGCAGAGACGTACACACGTAGGCTAAATATGATTTACTCCACTCCCATTATCCTTTTCATAGAATTCAATTTCCAATCCATATTTCAACGTAGTTTTGACGGTATACAGTATACATGCATGCTTTTAGAGTGAAGTAATGGATCGACAATTCAAAGCCATTATATACTCCCACATGTTAAAGCTTTGCAAGAGAAAGTGTGAGTCTTTCACAGAATCATCTCCATTGGATGGGCTTTTTTCCAAATGGAATTGATATTTGATGGCTTCGTTTCGAATTGATGTGGCCTACATTTAATATATTTTGCATCAGTCGTATCATAGAATAGGGAAAGCTTATTCGACTGTCGTACTCAAAAGCATTCCTAGCATTCCGCATCACCTTTGGCAAACTCTACTTTCACTCACACCCGAAGTCCCATTCGAATTGAGGGAAAAATCTGTCCTCTCACGATGCAACTGTTATACTACCACTCTACCAAACTTCAAACTGGATATTTACCTTATAGTCAAATTTATATCAAGAGAAAGCTTTCCAGAACACTTTATAACGTTTACCTTGAATGTTTATCACAGCCATAAAAATACACTGGAACGTGGGTTTTTTAACACAAGCGCAATTTCATTTAAGCCTTGGTGAAAACAATACAAGACTTTGTCTTTGTTTTTCAGGGAAAAAATAAATGACTACTCTTGCGAGCTCATTTACAAGCTATTTGTATGCGGAGGTGGGAGCAGAAGCGGGTTTGTTTCGATTGATCCACCTGTATATTCTATAAAACCGAACATCGCCAATTCCAGTAAGATTATAGGGATATAAATACATGAATATACAACCCAATTACACCATTGCATTTTCCGACTACATAAGGGATTTTTCCTGCTTGTTGATTCATTTTGCATGCTGGGCGTTTCTCTTATGGAAATTAAAGAGCGTCTACCAGCCAGCGTCAATAGTGGGATACCAAACCTCACGCTAAGCCTTTGCATAGTGTAGTACAATGTCTTTTTATTTTCCCTTGGGAATCAGAAAGGAAAAACTCGCATTGTGCATTTTCCGGAATCTCTGGGAAGAAAGCGAGAAACATGAGCAAAAAAGTGTTATGCTACCTCTGGGGGCTGAAGCATAAGTAAAAAGACGGATGCACAGAGTAGAAGTTTGTTAAGTTAGTATAAAAGTGTTTTTCCTGTGAACCTGTCTTAACTGGAATTAATGAAGCTAGACGAAAATGAAATGGAAAAAAATATCCCATTTTCTCCCACTCGTAGAGCTTTCTCATGCACGTTTTAAAAATAATGCTATTTGCAACCTAATATCAGAAATCGTGTGAACTCCCTAAAGTACCGAATAGACAATATTTTGTCTCTAATATTTTATATTTTACAAGCCTAAAGAATATTCCTATCGTATTATGTATATCCTTTGCCTCGTAAGCATATCCAAGCTTAGAAAAGTTAATGTCGCACTGGATATTATATTGAAAACAAGGGCCAAGTCAAAGGAGAGGGGCAGTGAACCAAAGGGTTATGGAGACTGGCAGGATTTTTCCCTTCATGCATATAAAGTGTCGGTTTGGATTTGTGTGACCTAGATCCATACAATAGGGACTTCGTACTTTCATCCGAAATTATTGCATATAAATCTAAATATTATTATACGGAACGGAGAAGCATGAAAATGAAGCCATGTGGAAAACTTATGCCTGTGACTGCGTCACATTGCATAGTGGCTTCCGTTGTACTTTCCAAACCCCAAAATGTAACTATGAAAGGAGTTCGACTCTTTTACTTATTTCGTTTAGCCTTGATTCATTGGATTGAAAAAAAGCGTCTTGCGTCTCTGTGTTTTGGAATAATTGGGGGAACGAGTTACCCCATGACGTGCTGAATGCTCAATCTTGTTCGTTTTTTCTTCAGGATTTTATCCGCTTCCCGCTGACACATGCGACATTCGAGTTCGCCATAATCATCTGGACATTTCTCAGCAGAAGTGAATGAACCAGAAGATTGCCAACTTTTGTACACATTAATGCATGTAAACGCTTCTCCTTATAAGGGAATGAGGACACAAAAAGAAAATACTGAAAATATCATATAAATTGTAGAATGTCTTTGAAATGGTTTCAGCGTCTTTTCATTCTTCCATTACAATGATACGTTGTGGAATGAGATATCACATTTAACTTTCAACTTTTCTTTCGTTTTATCAAGTTACAAACGAGCATTGTGTGAGTTTTCCTTTGCCCGTTTTCTAAACGTTGAAAGTAATGAAAAGGGAAGAATATAGACGACCATCAGTGTGAATGGTCTGTGAGTGTTTGACTTTCTTTATGCAATGTAAGTTGTCAAAAAGAAGAAAAAATGTGCTTGTGTAGTTTTTAAAAGAAAGAAAAAATTCTGTGAAATAACATCAAGTCAGTTATGTGACTTTTTTCCGACATACAGTCCAACGTCATTACAAGTTTGTCTCAGATCACACTTTTTTAGAAAACACATAATTTGAAAAGAAAGATAAGGAGGTGAGTACAGAGTAAGTTACTTGGTATTTCTTAAAGGATTATTTTAAAACTTGTCATGTTACTCACAAGGAAGGAGGCTTACGTCAACTTAACATTTTGTACAGGAAAGCTTTTTTTCTACAGAGGATCCACACTTTGGCAACCTGCCTTTGTCTTATTGTTTCTGGAGAAAACTGCATGACAAACAACTTTCGCCAATTCTGCTGACGTCTTACGATGCGTTGAGCTGATAGGAATATGGCTCAAGAAAGTTGGATTTAAACTGGGGTAACTTGTTATTCAGTAGAAAAGGCTTTGTGAAAAATATTATTTTCAATATATCTTCCTATACCGAGACATTTCTCAAATTGAATTTTTCTCTAGGGAAAAACAACATACATTGTAGCAGATGACAAAAGTTTACTGACAATCACAGTTTTACCAACATGTATACATCTATATCGTTATCTAGGAATTGAATTATTGCTTGTTTGGGAAAGTTTCCTATAGATAATCTTTAACTTACACATAAAGTCTCCAGCATACCATCCAATCGAAAGTCTCCAAAAAACTTCAACCGCAGCTACCATAAACACAACGACGATATCAGCAATGCAAAGGTGAAGAAGGAGCCTGTTCATTGCGGTTGAGCGTTTTCTTAGTCGCCTCCAAACTGACAGGAATTCAATCATGTTACCTACAGCAGCCACTATAAACACAATTGCGTATGCATAAATGCACGGCCATGCGGCTGGCGAAACTTTAGTGAACACATCAGGGAGGTCATCCTCTTCTTGGTCATTGGGCTTGTAACTATTATCAGCTTCATTAGAGCTACTCCCATGGGTGTAAATTGGCAACTCAAATCGAGTTTCATTTTCAAGTGTTTGCCAATTTTCTTCGCTGAAATTTGCAAATGTCTTCATTTTCGGTAGCTTCAACCCAACAAGTTTTTGATGGAAATGCTTTCACAAAACGGAAATTAAAACAGGGGATTATACGTTAACTTGCGGTTTGTTGATAAATCTTATTATGTATAACAAAGGCTATTGTTATTCATGATGAAGTAGCACAATAAGTCAAAGCGAATGTCAGAATGCAACAACCCTTTTACCCTTTCTCAGCTTGCCCTACTGTACGCTCTCACGTCCAGACGGATACTGATGTGAAGGCAGTGGTTACATTCCAGTGAAGAGTAAGTGTTCTGGAAGAGCCACTCATAGCCACTTTTAGCCGAAGCAGGGAGAATTTCGCTTGGAATATGCAAGGTTGCTTGCACAATCGGAGTAAACTTCGAAGAAAAGGTATAATACACAATAGTGCCGAACAAGGTAATTGATTGGGAGAGAATGCGCTGGTGTCAAGTTTAATTTTTTCTCTTAATTCTAAATGGGTAGCGCATATGCGCAACAGTTCATAAATATTCGGCAAGAAATAAAGAAAAAAATTGTTTACTGATGATGAGTGGTACAAATTTAATTCACAATCCATAGTTGATATAGTGCCCTCATAGTCTATTTTAAATAATATTTCTAATAAAATCGACATTATTAGGCTATTTATCTAATATTCCTAATAATTAATTTAAGACTCGGGATAAATAATCCGAAATTATTTTGTGAACTGAGAAAAGAATCCTAAAACTGGCTTGGTATTTGGTATAATCTTGCAAAACTGATAATGATAAATAACTGGAATTCAAGAAGCACTGAGAACATCTGTGATCTGCAGGGTTTTTTGAGGTTTCGTTGCGGTGGCAGAGGTGGTTGAAGTAATTTTCATAAATCACGTCGTGAATGGTTTAGTTTTTTTACAAGTTGCTCAATATTTTTTTTGTGAATGTCATATCATTATGAAGCTGAACTGCTGTGTAGTTATTCGCCTCTCTTCACGTTGCACAAGCATGTTTAGTTCTTAATATGAAGCAATTGTAAGTACCTATATCTGCTTGTTCAGCCTATTTTTTCTGGTGTTTTACATAGGATTACTTACAGCTAACTTCATAAATTATCACCAACGCCTAGCATACCGAATACGTATTTCTATCGTTGTAGTAATATTACCACATTCAATACGACAATATACCACATCTGCCAAACTATACTATCAAACCAAAATTTAATCTTCTATCAGCTTCAAACTCAATGTAATTGTGATGCAAAAATGTAATTTTCAATTAAAATAGATCTGTTAAGGAATAGTTTCAAAATACAGTTTCCTGTACGTATTATTGTTTTCAATGTATTTTAAAACCATTTTAGGTTGGAAAATAAAAACAATGCTTTAAAAATCTTAATAATTCTGTCGAAAAGGATTTTGATGTGTCTAATTGAATTGCTCTGTCAGCAATAACTTCCTTACAAGTGGTTAAGCAATAATATTTAGTGAAAATGATTATTTTTAATCAAATTAAACCTCGTTTTGTGTAACTTTCCACGTATTGTCTTTAAAATAAATTAATATGTAGGGCCAATAGGTATTTTCCTGATCTTGTCTTAATCTCAACTAAACTCGTGATAATTGTTAGACTTCTGCAGAATTGACCACAAGTCCCTAATTAGTTATGAGTTGAAAAAGGTAGCACAATTACGTTACTTGCATACAATATTTGTTGCATTTTAAAAAGAAGCACTGGTTATTTCGATTGTTTAAAATTTCGTCGAAGAAATAGAGGTCAATAGCTGTCCTTAATTAAAATATCGGGTTACGCCAGTACTTTGCTTTTATTTTTTTTCAATGTGTCTGTCTGTATTATTTATTTCTCACAAATGCAAATCCAAAGGAATGTTGAAGTATTTTATGAATTACATAACTCAGTTCAAACTCTGATCTAATTTGAATCATAATGAAGTGGTTTGGTAAAATTACGTATAAAATAGGGGAGGGATCTGTCAAATTTTGGAATGACCTTCCTAAAACTTACAATATATTTGAATCAAGGTACAACAGGCTACACTTTGAGATGGTCACTTATTTATATGATAAAGTTACAATTTTTTTAACTGTTAGGAAACTTTGTAAGCATATAATTGTTTACAAGACGAGTTTAACGGTGAAGAGGACATTTTTGATTAAATATTTTACTGCAGTCGAGCGTTCAATGAAAAACTTTATAATTGTTGTTGTGTATTGTTAATTTTCCTCTAGCTAATAGTAAATTATATAATGTGTTTGTGTCAGTGTTGGAAGATATTGTTGAGAACATGTAGACACGTTAATAAAGAATCAAATCAAATCAAATCCATCGCGTGTAAAATTGTCTTCAAATTGAGGACAATGTATTGAAGTTTCGCAAATATCCGTTATATTTTGCTTATACCTCTATTATTTAGCTAGTCATGTAAAAATAATGGTCTTCGACTGGTCTAATTTGTTTTATTTTCGTACGTAATTCCACCCACTTACTTTAAAAAGGAGGTTACAACTTGGATTGGAACATTTGTTGGGCTTTTGTGCTTGGAGCTGGACTTTAATGTGTCTAATAAAATGAATTATCCATCATTTTCATGGACATTCAAAAAAGATTCTAAGGACGAATTAATCAAGTCCAAATGATTGCTGCTGATCCATAGATCAAGTAATTTGGGAAAGGTTTATAAAAACTTGTCAATATATATTACACACAAAATAGCATAACTTCTATTTATATATATTTATTCCAGTTTATTTCCAAATAAAAATAGAGCTAGTTTTAAAATTATAAAAATTTTCAATTAAATTATTTGCAACATTATAACTATTAAATAGTGCCCGCAAGTTTTAACCGCCCTAACACAATTTAGATTCCTTGTATATTAAGTAGAGATATAATGTGTAAGGGTCCCACACAATACAACTCAATACATCTATCTTGGAGTCCAGGTTGTAATCTCCGTTGGGCTCTTCAAATGAACTCGGTTTTTCAAATGCAAACAGAGATGCAAATTTCAATAACTTATAATCATAGTATTTTTAACTTCGTGTGTTATCGTTCAATCAACAATAGTGTGTGTAAGTAATATTAACATTATAAAATCTCATATATCTGTTCCGAAAGCAAAAATCCGTCCTTAGTAAAACGTACCGAAGTATCTAGTAAATCTACAGTGCATTAAGTAAATAACATAAATTTCTGAAATAGATTGTCATATTATTTTCATAAATCAGTTCAGGGAAGCTTACAATTAGTAAAAAGATGAGTAAACACTGTACTAAAATAATTCATAAATACCAATGAAATTCATGTAATAATCTCTCCATATAGATCGGACACGAAATCAAGATACAATTTAAAATGCTTAGTGTTTACAAGAAAGTACGTTATGCTGTGTACATTTTCTAACCGACTTAAACAGCAGATCTCGGAGCATTATTAGAGAATCTAACCCTCGTCTTGTGAGAGCATCGACATGAACTATAAGTACGCATTATTAATGCGTCACTCCTGTGGTCGTGATCTTTTTGAGGTTCATGTTGATGACTCTGCTGTTTTCTCTTTTTGCAAGACTCGTTGAACCCATACACTAATGGATTAGCCATGGAGTTTGCTACAGCCATGATGAACAGAGCATCTTGGATATTTCCATCAATTTTCCTTGCAGACTTTTCATCAACTAGATACCTGAAAACATATAGAAATGTCAATCCAACATACGCACAGTATTTTTCATATAAATATGTCTTGAAGAGTTCATGGCCTATGACGAAACACATGGAGCATCTTATTAAATACTTGTGGCCCTTTACCCTATGATTAATGAAAAATTAAAAGTAAACTATTTTCCCAGTGCACATATTTATCTTCGTGAGCAAACACGTACAAATGCAGTTTTCTAAAAGACTGCAGCAATTTAGTGCATATTCCCTCGTATTTATTTTTCTTTTATACAAGTAAGTTGCTCAACAATGAGTAAATATTGAAAACGGAGCAATTATGTTTTGAATTTTTGTCGGTTTTGTTTACTTTATTTTACTTATTAGTATTTTGTCAGCATCGTAGCTTTTGGAAAGGGGGAAAATGTTGAACAGAGTTGGAAACAACCTTGTTTAAAAAAATTAATTAGATTTTTGTATGACGTCCCACACAAAACATGCATGCTTCAAAATGTCAATGTCCTTTAAAAATGAAACAAATATTTCGAAAAAGTGAATCTCCTCTTAAGGCACTTTCTGAGACTTTATTGCCTTAACTTATGCAATTTACTTCACTAACTTATTAATTTTGAAGAAGAACTGTACTACTGAATATACTAAAAGAAAATCCCAAACAATAAGTTTTAAATAAATATCATTTTGCTCCCCACCCCGTATAAAATTGCGACTTACCACGTTGAAATCAGCTTTGCCCGTTGAAACACAGGCATTCCATTTCTCCTGAGGAAATTAGACCCACTGTTATCTGCAAAGGACATGAATGAGAGTAGTTCCATGAAAGCTCTTAAGATGTCCCTTGATACTCATTTATATTTAATTCAAGCGTATATTTCCAGACGGATTTACTTACGACTTTCTCCTAAATGACCTGCAATCTTTACGATAATCGATCCATACGCAAAAATTATTACTCCGAGTGGTATGAAATACATCATGATTACAGAAAGCCATGTATTAGCTCTCTCGATTTTCGGCTGCCAAAGGGTCGAACACTGATGGAAGACAGGGTAATGGGGATGAGTTTCTTCTCGAAATACGATGCACTATAAATGAAAAAGGAAATGTTGTACATACAAGAGGATTATTAAAAAAGCTATATCTAAACATGTTTACACTCCACTCATTGATGTACTCAGCCGTGGATCTCATCTCAAAATGAAATAATAGCAAATGCTGGCAGAAGTATTAATATTCTCCCGTAGAGACAGAGACGCACACAAAAATGGAAAGTGGGAAGCTTTCTCTGAAGGCTTTTTACGCCCCACACTATAGAAAGTCCATACACACGAGAAAGGTTGTTTTCATCTTAATCATTTTGGAGATTGCTACTCCAAGAGTTCCATTTGCGCTCACTCATTCATTTACTTTTTACTCCAGCTTCCTTTTCTTTTACCAATTGTTACGTGTAATTAATTACATCCTGGACTTTCCTTTCAAGATGTAGGGGATTCTTTGAAGAGGAAATTTGTATGACTCTTATTGGCAGAGAAAGCAACAAAGACTGACGGCGATATTAAAGGGGAAATGGGGTGACTAGTGAATAGTAATAATTTTCTTGGTAGGTACACGCTTATGCTGAGGAAGAGCTTCCTTTACAGGATATTTTTGTGCTTTTGGTTTTCTTGAGTTACTTTCACAGTTTCTTATTCATCATAGGCTGTGAATGCGAATTATGATATGCATAGCCCTTTTGTATAATTTTGGAGATGAACTCACTTCAAAAGGGTTTTCATAGCGGTATATATAATCTCGTTCCAAATATGGAATTACGAGACACTCTAATAAATGATGAAATATTACTTTCCATAAAAATTCGAACGAAACGAGAAATGTTATGTGTGCACAGCCAGCCAAAGTTTTCTAGAGTAGACTAAGTCGCAATAAATAACCCCTTTTGTATTGCAAAATCTCACTAGTCTTTTATTCTTCTGGCTGACGTAAATTTCTTCATCAGGCAAGGACAAAATTCAAATTACTAAGGAGTCAATACAAATTGCGACAAATGGAAGGGCGCAGCTCACGACCTGTAAATTAATGTCACAAGCTTATACAAACTTTGGTGAGCATATTGTATAAAATGACTTTGATGGTCATAGTATAGTCATAAATATAAACAAGTGGAAATGTAGCTTGGCTATGCAGACAATGAAAATGAAAAAAAAAACTCGTTAAATGTGACCTTATTTGCGTAGTTGTCGTTTCTGGGATTCACAAAAAACACATAAAATCAAGTCATGTTAACCTGTGGTACTGCAAAAACGGCCGCCGTAATCCATGAGGACGCTACCATGAATCTGACACGCCGTGACGCATCAATAACTCGGAGGGGATGAACAACAGCGTAGTATCGGTCCAAGCTTATGGAGCAAATCATGAGTGAGCTCAGGTACAGACCAAATGCGCGAAAAAACATGACGGCTTTACCTGCAGAGAAACAATTAATTACATATTTTGAGTTGTATTTAAACTATCTTTCGAAATATAATATTATTATTAAAATTGAATGATTTTAAAGTCTCGATACATTAGAAATTTTTTATATATAATACTATTATTATTTCTCTGCCTTCTGCCTGCGTCCATAACTTGTATGATTGGGGGGATTTTACTCTTAACATTTACTTACTTACACCGTAAATCATACGTGCATTCATCAAAATTTCTTTTTATAAACAATTCTAAGCATAAAACAGGCTTGCGTATGATCAAATGTGTAGCTTGAACAGAATTTCATTTTGTGAATTAAGAAACGTTATCAAGTCAATAGAAACACAAAGATAACTTCAAGGAAGATGTAACAGGTAAGATTTGTACAGCGCTTACAGATAAATGCACATGATAAACAAAATATTAATTCATCCAGCTTGGCAGTTTTCTGAAAATAGCTACTTTCACTCCACACTCTATTACACTCATGTAATGCCTAATTTACTGAATACCCTTGAGAAGGTTGCTTGAATGAACAGTCTTTCCAGCAGGACTTTGAAATAATTTGAAAATGCTATCCAACGCATCTCAACTTATGTATGCGCTGCTTGTGGAACCTGTTAGAGCCTTGATGCTATTTTCCGTTTCAACATAACCCTAAACATGACTGTAAACTTCAAAAGATTCTCAAAAACATCTTTCAATTCAACGAGGCAGTTCAGGCATTGACCTTAAATCGAGCTATTCTGTGATGAATGAAGTAAGGGAAAAATAGGGGTATATAACTTACACATGAAATTCCCCGCATACCATCCAATCGAAATCCTCCAAATGACCTCTACAGCCGCCACCATAAATACAACGATGAGATCAGCGATGCACAAATGAAGAAACAGTCTGTTTACTGGACTAGCTCTGGTGCTCAGTCTTCTACATACCCAAATGAGCTCGCAAAAATTGGCAATTGCGGAAACGACGAAGACGGCAAAATAAGCGTAAATTCTTGGCCACGCAGTTTCATCTACAACGGTGAACTCTTCAGGAAGGTCGGAAATTACAAGCGTACTGTTTTTGTAGAACAAGTCATTATTACTTTTCTCCAGAGACGTCATCATTGCGTTTCCACTAGAACCACTACTACTTGTAACACCATCATCCTCATAAAAAGAAATGGAATTTCCCCTGTGGTACAACACCGTGGAAGGGAAAGGCCCAATAGTTGTTGAAGCAAAATTCATTGAAGACGTGTCATCCCCATCGTCTTTACGGTTGCTAGTTTGAAGCAGAGCACTTAACGAAAGGTTGTAATATGAGTCGATAAAGTTCTCCATTATTTGGCTGTAGGACATTGTTACCAGAATTGTGCAACTGTCATCATCACTAACATAAAAATCATTCTTTTCATTCAAACTCGCTCGGCGTGACTCCTTAAGGAGTTAAACTTCCGTTGTACTATAGTCTCATAACAAATTCATTGTTGTTTCAACTTTCAACCCGACTTGCAGCTATTATTTCATTTTGTGGTCGAAGAAAGCAAAGTTGACAAATAACTTGGTTGCCATTGTATGAAGTTGAAATATGAGATATTAATAAATAGTTGACTTCTCCCTCTGCCAGTAAGAGTAAACTTTCTTATTTGAGCATTTATCCTCTACAGCATGAGTTCTTACATAATTCGCTTTGCCGCAGAACCACAAAAGGAATCTTTTACTTTTACAATTTTCCACATACTTTGAATTTTCTCCAAGTGCACAACCTACTTGTTTCCTGTATACTTTTAGTAAAATGCCTCCAGCTGCGAAAAGAATGGAATCTCACTTTAACAGGATAATAGATATTTCTTAGCACGACCGGAAATTACTTTCATAATCTAAACTCACACACTGAAGAGCATCAACTTGTCACGTTTTCACATTAACATTTTCTCTCTCCCATCTCTATTTCCTTTTCAATAAAACCTGCAGTAAGAAATAATGGGCTTATGTCAGGATTTATTGATGAGGTGAAGTCTGCTCCAATTGATAAGAATTGGCGAAGGATGGCAAGTTTAAAGGAGTACGTATTCTGTGGGTATTCCGAGACAGAATGAGAAAGTATCTCGTTTCACCTTTTAGAAAGTAGAGTTGATTTTCTCATCAAATATGAACACACGAGCTTTCTAGTTTATTGTAGATCTAAAGATTGGTGTTCCTTTCACTTAGGGATGAAGAAAGACAAGATAAAAGGAAATGTTTTCTCGTGATTATTTGTATCAGGAGCAGAACACAACGTGAAGGTGTTGAAATCTTTAATCAAATATTACCATCACACACACGTCCTCTCCTCCATCGTAGCTTCAAATGACACTAGGAGAAACCACTGAGCAAACTTATAAAGGGAAAAGAGTGAATATGGGCGATAGCATCTCACAATCTCCATTGAAAAATGGCTCTATCTGGAGACAACATTAGAAAGGATGAAAGACTGAGAAAGCGGACCATAAAACAGTATAAACCATCGTTGAAAATTTGCTGGATTCTCTCATGTGCAACATGGGCACACACACTCTCTGTCCGAGAAAGATTCACAGCCCGTTTTTGGTGAAGGAAAGCATTCTCACTTTCCACTTTTTCATCGGGGACGTGAATACACAACGCTCTTACATTTTCATGCTGCTTTCCCAACTTTGTATATATTACGTGCTGTGTTTGCGCACCAAGTCAGTCAGGCAGCGGGGAGTCTGTCGGATGGTCTCTGAAAAAGAGTACCTGAAGGAGAGACAAAATGCGGAAGGATGAAAAAGAAGCAGTTTTATCTCACTTTTTTCAAAATGAGAATATCCATTAGTATCCTGTGCTGATCGTTACGATGAAATTATTTTGTGACATTTTGCACATTTTTTCTTAATGGGATGCATTTTAATCAGTCTGCGATAAAAATACCAGTCACACTGAAAAGTATAGATCATAATATTGGCCCAGGTATGACGAGCTTAGTAAGAACTTCTAGGAAATTTTCGATCCGACTAAAAGCTTCGAGCGAAATAATCACCGTAGTACGGATGATAAATGACACATGAACGTCATAACTATAACATATCACTTTTCTTTGTAAACCTTGACTGCATAGGTATAGCTGTAGGTTCCGATTTTTTTGTCAGTCGCACACAAAAATAAAAGTGGGATAAAACAATTTTCAAAATGTTCACTCGAGCATGGATAAATTACTTCTGTCTGGAGATGTGAGTTATCCTTCAAAAATATGAACTGCAAGGTGTGCTGCTTCTTTCTTGTAAACATTCCATTTCAGTTGTAACACAACTCAAGGTGATCACAAGAAATTGCGAAATAAATAATTTCCTATTGTTGAAGAATGAAGGTATTCAAATACGTATGCACCCATGTATATTTATGTATTTATTTACTCCGTGGGAATTGATGTGGCTCCATTCAAGGAACGTATAATAAGTTCAAGAAGCCAAAATCTACAATGAATGCTAACTTGTTTTGTTGTCGGTGATGTTTTTATTCACAGATGGAATAAATTGCTTTCTGATTCCCATAAATTATACAGGCACGAATGGTCTTTACTTCTTGCATGAGAGGACAAGGGCTAGGAATAAATCAAAAACTCGTGTATTTACTTTTCCAGGTGAATGAATTTTAAGAAAAGGCAAAATGTTTTCCTCTAATATCGTACAGTCAGAAATTACATAATGTTTTGTGTTGCTCCATTTGTTTTTTTGCTGATGATCATTAGGGATAAAAATTTGAAACATCAAACATTATATATACCTAATTGGATTTCACATTTCAGCAAGCTTTGTCTCATTTTCTGTTTGAAAAAAATACCAAATTCATCTCATCATTATTTGTTTGAATTTGCTTCGCTATGATAATACACTAATTTATTTACTTTGTATTTCCAATTCAACAGCTCATTATGGAGTAAAAACATCCAATTACTTTTTAAACGAGTCAAAAGTGGGAATACAGAGGTTGATTTTTGAGGATTTTAAAATCAAAGTAATACTGCGAATTCAGCAAGAATGTTTCTCACCGTAAACATAAACAAAATAGCTGAGGGTCGGAATTAGCTTCCGGCTTTTATTTATACTATGATTGCTTTTATCATAATCTATTTTAAGCTATCACCAACACGCATTTCAAATCAACCATATTACTTGAAATAGCTAAATTTAATAACAGCCTTGCCTAAAGCTACAGCATAGAAAACATATCCCCTTTTCAGATCCCCATACTTACATAACCCCCAAAACATGTTCCAAAATGATCCTCGTTAGATTCTACACATCATGTTTTATGAAACCCTCTCCCCAAAATATTTCCGATAACCTAACCTAGCCAATTGGTGATCAAAAACCTCTTATAGAACCCCAATTGAAGGTTTTGAGATCCTTCGTGATTCTGATTTGAGTTTTCGTCAACATGGCTTTTTACTAAAAATGCTCAAAGTTGAAAAAGCAAACCGAACGGGAATTTATACTCATTTTTATAATCCGAGAGTTATTTTTTATTCATATTAATTTGTACGTTGAAAGTGTTGAAACAGTGGGTGCGAGGACAATCATGGATAAATGAAAATGCTTGCAAAAATACTTTATGAAATCGAATTCCATACTTCATTAACTGCTAACGTATAGGAAGAAAATCAAAAGATTTTTAAAATTTCACTTCAGTCGTAAACTTGATGAATAAGTTTGCACCAACGTGATGTGCAAAATATGCTGATAACGCACTTCATTCAACGATCCTCATCATTCCGGTCATTACTCTAATTCGTCGTTCCCGTCAAAATATATACTACTCATCTCTCCATTGAAAGATCTCTACACTACTTCCATCAAGTTATTAAAAGAGCATCCATCCGGAAAAAAATTTCCATATCTCCATTCGAATCAAGTCGTTAAGGATACAAAATGTAACAAAACGGAGCTTTCCGTTTTTGTTCTTTATGAATGAATGAATGAATGAGCAATATGCGACAAAACCGTGCCCCGGTACACCTTTCAGATCTCACATTTCGAGACAGTCAACATTATTTAAAAAATCTTCTTATCCCATTCAAAATTCTAAGTCATCTACTTTCACTAATTTGGAAGGATTTGAGAGTGAATGGCAACCTGTCAAAATGGCTGACGATGACAACCCCACCATTCAGCAGCATCAACAACAGATGTCCCGCCGACGGCAAAACCATAATCATCTCCAATCCAATTTGTTAGCTCGGGAAAAAAGTCGACAGAGACCTGGAATAAAAAATGCCATAAAAGTAAGACCCACATCAGCGTCATCTGCAAGTATTATAATTTTAGAAGAGGGAAAAGATCTGGCCGTCTTCTGGAATGGAGAAAACCCTGTTCCATTGATCAGATGGGGACCATTTTCGGAAAAGGAGCAACCATCATATTCCACCATTGGAGAATTCCTTTCCACTTTTGCGGTATAATGCTTAGCAATACATGCACATCATTTCACGGTGAAATGCACTCGATATACAGTTTTGCTTCTTTAATGTTAGAATAGTACATGGCATGGCACTTTTCTTTATTTTTCCCCATTTATCTCATTCCCTTATCAAACTGATAACAACAGGCAGGAAAGTACGTTAGGACGTGCTCAATGAGTCTCCAAGCGTCTAGCACAAAGTACATCAACAATCTCCGGACGACTGATCCTTTTTTCAAGATATTGGATCATCAAACAACGGACGAGCCTGTCACCTTGATGTTGAATCATGTTCCGAATGAGGCTGACCTCGAGACTAGTAATAACTTTTATTATTTGTATTTTTCCATTTCTTTTATTCGCGAGAAATGCTCGTTAGCTCGTCTCCACTCTGTGGGAGTCCATCTGAACCATCATTAACGATTTTTCCAGCTGGGTACTCTAAATTCACTCTGCACATTCGAGAAATGGACAAACGACGCGTTTTATGGGATGGAACCGCGCCCAGAAATAAAATGGTGGCTAAATTGACCCAAGCAGATATGGGCTTGACGATTAAGAACTCCCTCAGTAACTATCTGGTAGGATAAGATCCTCTCACT
This sequence comes from Sinodicranocentrus sp. ZH6, assembly GCA_027743935.1. Lineage (NCBI taxonomy): Eukaryota > Metazoa > Arthropoda > Collembola > Entomobryomorpha > Entomobryidae > Sinodicranocentrus > Sinodicranocentrus sp. ZH6. The sequence continues at coordinate 11,549 of JAHZNA010004771.1, read as the reverse complement.
TTCCCTTTTTTACTTAGCAAACCAAGCTAAAATAAATTAAAATGAATTTTATGTGGTTATTTGCTAAGCCATGCTAGATAAAATTGCCATGCTATTATTTGTGTAGTAAAACGATTCCAAGTAATCTCATTTTTTTACTAGGCTGAAACTTATTTGACTGAAAAATGTCAACTTTACCGAGTTCGAGAATGCTCAGGGCTAAACTCCAAGAATGCGGAAGAGGAATTGAGTCCAGTGCCTCTTGATAATCTTGTCAATACATTGTTCACCGGGAATTCAGCTACTATAGCTGTTCGGAATTTGGCCAAACCTTACGAATCTTTAATTAATGACAATGACTCCTCCCAGAATGAGAGTTTGGATAAGGGTAGATCACAAATATTATCATGTTTACTTTCAAGTGCAAACAAGAGATTACCAACGTATTCTAAAAGGTTTCATTGAACTTAGGAAGCACTTCAGCGTCTTCCACCACGATACCCGTATTTCTCACGCGAACCACTTCATCTCCTTGGATAGCAAGCACTTGGGGTTTTATAAGGGAGGAGGTTAGAAATCTAATCAATAATGTGGAAGTAACAATGCGGGATAGAATCATTTCGACGGAGACTTATGCCATCCGTGAGTGATAACAGATACAAAATGTTTCTCATTTCCTATTGATTGTTATCATTTGTTTTTTATTCATCTATACAATATATTTGGCTCAAACTACGCCCCACATAGTTGTGGAAAAAAAGAGAGCCCTTGAAACCTCTATTCGAAGACGAACCCGTGTCGTAGATGAGATATGGCGATGCTACATTTCCCTCTTCAGATTGTATGAAGATCTTTTGAACGCAAATACGGTAACAGAACAACCTGGAACATCAACTTCGATTCTGTCTGTGTTCGAAACCCCTCGTCACAGTAGTCATTCTATTGTCCCTGTAAGACCTAGTACATCCGGAGACAACCCTGCTGTCCCTCCTCAACCACAAAGATCCTGTTTGGACCTATTGTCAGCAACTCTTATTAGGTACGGGATGGAGTTGGAGCTTTTTGATGAAGATACCCAGGGAATGAATCGGTTTGCTGGTGTGGGACTGGGAATTGCTGTTTTGTTTGCCATTTGCACTGTCGTTGTCTATTTGTAACTAGTTTGGAAAACATCTTGGATTGTGACCAACTTTGGTGTTCTAAATTTCCTGTGGAATAAAAATTATCAAGCTTGTCAGAGTCAATATTAATTTTGTTTGGAAAGTTTACACCACCTGGTTGAAGCTTTTCTTGGCTAAAGTTTTGTTGACTTTGTGGAATTCCGTACATCTGAACCTACATTTGAAGACTTTTTACGTTTTAAGAACTTGCGAAAAAAGAGGATAGCTTGAAAAGGGTAATGCTGGTTTCTGAGAAATTATTCCAAACATAGGGATTAAAATGTGTCGTAGTCGAAAGACTTGTCGTAAACGTAGAAACGTATTCAAGAAACATCTCACGCTCTAGTTGATGAGAAAGAGTAATATACAAAGTTTTGCACATCCGCCACCAGTTTTTGTCTTGAGCTGTCATTACAAGCCCTGTAGCCCCTTATTTGCAGTCTATGGAGGTTTTTCCTCATTAGGAGTCGTTTCTAGAGTGAGTGAGATTTATTACAAAACGGGCTTCTATTTTTATGGGTAAAAGAATGCTTTCCAACTTCCACTGAATATTTCTCTTGTTTCACTCGTATCGCTTGCGAAACGTTTGTTGAAGAGGTATAAGCTGAAGCTATTTCACATCCCTTCAAGCGAATGGAGTATGCATTCTGATATTTTACATCACACACGATTTACCTTTCATGTACATAATTCACCATGACCCTGACTGTGTTTAGGTGGATGGAAGATACTTAACATTTTAATTGACTTACGCATATAGTACATTAGGAAACAGTGAGGTCTTCTGTGGGATGGTGAAAACTTGTGTGTTAGACAGAGACTGTTCCAGTCTTCAAAGACTAGTAACTCAAGTAGATGGATGAAAGATGATAGTTGGTAGGTCTATTGTAACTCATGCTTTTCATTATGCAAATCAAAGTTTGGTTCAGATGTTGTCCATCTGACCTTGTCTCATAAAACCGTGCTTGTGAGAAACATACCAACATCATTATGCACCATACCTAACTACCTTCATAGACACATGTCACATTTCTTGTCAAATACTTCATTCCAGTGTTTGGATTTGAATATCTCAAAATCGTATGTCAGAAAAGTTGACCCAATGCAATATGCACGGTTCTTGTCCTATTTATACTTACGATGTGGTTCTTGGGATATGCATATTCATTCCATCGTTCACGATTGATTAACTATGAGTGCATATTCCTATGAATGAGAAAACTACAAGTGTCCTCAGCTCATTAACTCATGTTTATGCAATTAAATGCTTGAAGTACTTAAACACGTGTAAATGACGTATTTCACTCTTCCATTTTAATATTGGATTTGTACTTTTGGCAAAGTACGCGAATTAGTAATGCGACAATGCCGGCTGGAGAACATTCGTGAAACATGGGAAAGGTTTGGCTGCGAGTGTGACTTTTCTATAGGGATTTATGCTCTGTCGCATATGCAAAAGCACGGTGACATACGTAGGAGTATGAAGATTTCACTTAATAAATTCACCAGATTTCAGTTTAGAATGCATTGCTGTAATTTAAATAATAAACTTACAATTACTTCTTACCTAGTCACTCACCAGTCTTTGTATTTACCACAGGACATACTGGTTATGGTAAATGGTGACAAGGACCTCTCCCGCTAATACTGATACTGTGCAAGAGGCATGTGTTAAGCTTCATGTATAAAACGTAAAGGATTTAACTGCCATTTGCTAGTTACATTACTAAACTAAATTTTTAATAAAGTTTTACCATTTGATCATACACAACATTCATATGAAATAAACCTTGTTGAAAAACAGTTGGCGTTGGAAAGCCTCTTTCATCTTTATCCTTTGCTTGACAAACATTTTACTTATCATAATCTTTGTATTAAGCTTTTGTGCTATTTTTGTTTCTTTTTTCTTATACACAACAGTCAACATTTGAACACCGTCAAAGACGAAAGCTAACACGTTAGGTCAACAAAATAAAAAGATAAAAATTGAGATCAGGATTTTTACTTCAGGATCTACTTTTAAACGTCAACTATTTCTCCAAAATTGTCGGAATTATTTCTCTCCGAAGCATATTTTGTAAACAACAGAATATGTCTTCCAATTTTATAATATTGCCATATTGTTGACATCAAGTTTGATCTCATTTTCTTTGAAAGTGATTTTTGGAGAGATTTGTGCTCACAATCCTCCATTGGTAATTGGTACACAGCAACGACCTGATCATAAAAATGATAGCGAATTTGCAGGAAATCGTGAAAGGAGCAGTCATTGGCTTGAACAGCAATGAACCCGGTAGTAGCAAAGTTATAGAATCTCATGAAAGCAAAGCTGAAAACTCTGGGGGAATTAGGAAGCTCGTGGATTTCAACGATGGAGGTAAATTGCACATATTTGTTGTAAGCACACCAATAATTTCATTGAGGGTCGAGAATGCACTCTGCATTCCTTCTTGCTCATAAGTAGGTTCTTGTACTCAAGGGAAATTCATGAAATATACGGACGCACTAATTATTTTGGTTTTTGGCATTCTCTCCACAGCCTTTGTTCCGATTGTGGGCTTAATGCTTCTCATTCTCATCTGCTTGGTGGCATTTGTGTGGGGTGCGAACTCAGCAAAACGTCAAAAGGATTCTTCATATTCCCTTCGGAATGACCGCAACCACAATCGGTATCGGACGTTTGCTTGAAAAAGGAAAAGCTGTGAAATCATTTCGATGTTCAGGATGCATGCTGTGTTGCAGCTTTATGTTTACACTTCAAGTGAAAGTTCGTTGCCTTTCACACCTCCTTCATTGACTTCAAGGGAATTATCGTTTTCACGTGGATCTTGCACACGCAACACATTCCATTTTATAACTTTTCCGAATAATTATTGTAAGTTTTATTTTCTGACGAGGAAACTTGTATATGCGTTGTGCATAGTCACGTTTATTTTAAGTTTGTATAATTGACGCATCATTTAACGCATTTATAATGGTACAATTTCAATACTTTTTGATAATGCTGGCGCCTCTAGTCTGGATTGACGATAAAGAAAAAAGTATGCGTTTAAAAATAATTTCCAAATGGATATAAATAAATTTTAAAGCTTTGTTCTCAGATTGAGCTCACTCAGATGCTTGTTTGAACTTCAAATTTATTTAATGAACCTTCATAAGGTCATTTTACAGTCTATTCTTGCATGCCGTTCATTTCATACCCCACGTGTTCACTCCTTATGAAAGAGATTCGACTGCATGCTTGCTTACGTCATACATTACCCTACAAAAAATCTCAGAGTAGATGAGTTTCATATCTATAACATATGATGACTTTCATTTTTGACGAACTCCAATAATTTAGACCACCAACAAGATCAAATGACTATCACGTATATTTTCCTACAATGCAATTACGTTTTCATGTATAAATATATGAATGAGACAATTTAACGTTATAATTATAAACCATACTTACAAAAGAAAATTATCATGATAAGATGGAACACAGAAAACACGAGAGGCTACTACGATGCAACGCAACCAATGACCACAGTATATGTGTTGGATGGACTACATGTTCATAAGCCATAAATCCCAAATGAACCTTCTCTAAGTTTTAATACAGAACTGACAAACTATAAAACATAAAAGTACACAAATGTACATGTGTACGCAATGTTGATCTATTTTGCTGGATGGAGGTCCATTCACATATCCATTGACAAAAGCTTCAAACAACTAATTAGAGGCTTTTAATACAACAGGACAAAGGGTCTCGAAACAAAAATACTCTGTGCGTACACATTATGCTAAAGAATCATAATAAAGAAATCATTTATCTTTTTACAAGAAAAGTGTACCTATGTTTTAGATGTCCATGTATTTATCCTCGCTCATTTACACATGTGAAGCATTTTATCTTATCCAGTCGCAAACTGCATTTTACTCACCTTCTCAAGAAACAAGCGGAATAATTTCTCCTCTAGTTGGATATCTTTTAAAATTCCTATTTTAATTACTATTTTTTAAACTTTCTCAGTTGGAGTTGCATAATTATCAAAAAAATACCACCTGGTTATTGACAAAGATTATATAAAATATCCCAAACTCTCTCTTAGTAAAACAGTTACGTAATTAATTATTATTTTAAACGTTTTTTTTAAAAATAACGAATGTTCCATTCGTTTTTACATTGACTATGGCTGGCTATAAAACCAGATTGGACTTCACTTTTTGTCATTCCCACTGCAGAAATCTTGGATAGGAGTGTTCCAAACAGTTTTTGAGCTTTCTCAAGAAATATTTCCATCCTTAAGACAAAAATCTTTAGTTAGATTTTGAAAATCAACTTTTCTGGAAACTTTATTCAGAAAACTTTCCTAACTAGTATTTTGACTAAAGAGAAATGATTTTCATTTCTGAGCTCTCCGCTTCCATTCGGCTGATTCTAGCAGTGGGTGTTTTACTCCTATTTTTACTACAGCCAGTAGTCTCAGCAGTTTTCCAGTCAGGGAAAAGGGACACCCTGCGGCTTGTACAAGTGGTAAGATTTCCCAAGTATACTTTTTTTTACTACAATTGATCATCTAATTTAGACATTTTCCTTTTACTTGGTCTTCTGCAAAAAAATCTGCATCTGTCAGCAACTCACAAGTTCTCTTGGATAAACTTTTACTATCTTATAATTTACCCTTTCTTAAAGATTTTATTGAGCATTGAAGACTTCATCAAGAACATTTTTATCATTAGTTTGCTCACGCATTTCGTCTTTTTATAGTTATTCAGACATGGGGATCGTGCTCCAACTCATACTTATCCTAATGACCCTTACTCGGATATTTCTACATACTGGCCTGAAGGACTTGCTCAGTTAACCAATGTAAGTTTGTTTGGATATTTTAATAGTTTTTTTTTCCTTTGAGGTAATGATGCCCGATACCTGCTCCCAAAGGGAATTTAATAATGATGTACTTATAATGCCACAGTACTTTCATTTTCACAAAGGGGTAGGGATTCTCAAAAGATAGAATTTATCCGTTTCACATTTAAATCTCATTTCCTCTCTGTATTCATTTCTGAAAGCATTCGTTTGATGGATATGCGCATACCTTTAAAAGGATTGCAAAGGGTATTTTCACGATTATTTATATCATTCTTATGAATATGAATTTTCCAGAATGGGATCTTTAAATTTTCATAGTAATTTTGTCAATGAGCTTATCGTAATCTTTCGTTTTCTGTTTTGACATTCGTAGAAGGGTAAAATGCAGCAGTACGAGTTGGGCCAGTTCTTACGCAAGCGATATGACGGTTATTTAGGAAAGAAGTATACACAAAAGGAGTTATATGTAACAAGTTCAGATATGGATCGTACCATCATGAGCCTTGAGTCCAACTTGGCTGGGTTGTTTCCTCCAGTTAACAAGTGGAACCCGAGAATCGATTGGGTCCCAATTCCTCTCAGAACTATCCCATGGAAGGAAGATAAAGTAAGGAAATTGTGTGACTATAACATTCCCTTATTTGATTTAAGTACCCAGACTTTAGGAATTTTCGGAATCTTCTTATCTACATTATAATCCTATGACTGGTTGAAGATAACTTATATGAATCAGAGAAAAGGTAGTTGAAATAGGGAAAAGTTGATAGGATTAATTTAGTTCGTGTAATGTAAAGTCTTAAAGGATTTTGCCCTGTTATGCTTGTTAGTGTTTGTAAATCAGGAAAGGAACTTTTTAGCATTACTTTTCTGTCAAGAAAACATCCGACTTGTCCAATTTTGATAGATTGATGGCTCAAGTGGCAAAGGGCGCTTTTTAGCTTGTCACTTTGATTCGTACAGAGAGATAGCGTTGAGCAATTTTCTCAACCATAACCTTCGAGAAAGTAGAATTTTTTTAATGGCTTGAAATTTTACAGAAAGAATATGTGAGAGTGAGCACCTTTAAATTATCAATGATAAGGATTTATTAGAAAAGAGAAGATATGCATTTTACCAGATCCGCATCTAGACTATCTTTCACTTCACATTATATTCTACTTCTCGTATTATTTTTTCTTTCGATTTATCTTTTATATCCTCTTATTGAATTTCTCGGTCTGTTTTTCCCTTTTGCGTTCCAGTTGCTTCATGTCAACGTAAATTGCCAAAAGTACCATGAACTCCATCGTGAATTCCTTGACTCGTCGGATGTGGTTAAGAAGATGAACGAAGAGAACCAAGACTTTATCCAGTACTGTGGAAAACACTCGGGATTAGATACGAAAACCGTGAAGGACTTGTTTCCTCTTCTTGATGTTTTGTATGCACAGGTCGGTGTTTTTTTTTCATTTGAAACGTTCGACAAACTTTTCCAAGTTTTTTCAATAGAATTTATTCCTTTTCATTTTGAGTTGCTATTCCTAAATTTGGGAATATACATGCTTCCTGTTTGAAAGGAAGTTGATGTAATTATAGGATAGTGTCATGTTTGCATGCTGACAGTAATTTCATTCTGTTTTGTAGGCTTCGCACAACTTCACCTTACCTGAATGGGCTCAAGGAAATGTGCTCGAGAAGCTTCTCCAGCTTCACGCAACGACAAACACGTGGCCAACTTATACCAATGAAATGAAACGGTTATGGGGTGGTCCACTTTTGGCTCTGCTTATTAAAAACATGAACGCTATCGCCGGCCATGGCCATCTTGGCTCTAATCCCGAAGATGTTCATTCCATTAGTCATGGGGTGAATAGGAAAATGATCATGTATTCCGCACACGACTCAACTCTCGCAAGAATAATGAACACGTTGGGAGTTTTCGAGCCACATTGTCCTCCATACGCAGCAGCCTTGTTTGTGGAATTACATCAGGACAAGAAAACCTTCGAAAATTATGTGGAGGTACAATCCTTTTTCATTTTTAGGAATGACGCAACACACAGCCTCTTCCTGTGTGGGAATTATCAGAAAAATTTCTTTGATATGAATTTGGGACGTGAGATGACTTGTACAAAAAAGTTCCTTTTCTTGAAAACTTTTATATTGATACAGTTTGTTGTACTTTTCAGATCCACTACAGGAACGACACCAAAAGGGAGCCGTACTTATTGAGACATGAGAAATGTGGACATCCATGCAAATTATGGAGGCTGAAGGAAATCTTACAACCTTTGATCCCTGATCATTGGGTCCAAGAATGCAAGTTGAGTGCTAGTCCAACGAATTCTATTCCTTTGAGAAGTAGCGCCAGCTCAAGTGGAGGATCCAATGCCGGTTTTGATCACAACCAGTCTTGTTATCTTTCTCCATCAAGTAAGTCACTTCTAGATCAAATTGTCAATTGGGAAAAAATACGTTTTAACTTTAGGATCACGTAGAACATTGGATAAAGTTGTTTTTGAGCTGGAGACCTTCAGATTTTTGTTAAAAACTAGAAATATCATGAGATTCTCAGTTCAATATGATATTGGAGGTTTCATTCAAAATGATGAGTTTGCTGTTTCCTTTTATGTGTAGATTTAACTGTCCTTGGCATCGGACTAATTTCCACTTCAGCCATAGCCGCACTTATTCTTAGCAAGGTTTTAAAGAGTAGAGAGGAGGATGACTTTGGAAAACCAATATTCTCTGGTGTTTTCCTGAACAAGCCTTATTATGGAGCAGCTTATGAAAAATTGTGATGATGAGGGATTTTAGATGTTAGTTTTTTGCGTTTTATTTTCACACTTTTACCGTGTAGTTAACTATTGGGTAATTACCTGAATTGCTACTTTTATTGTTAATTTTGCATACTCTATATGCAATTTTATTTTGTTGTATGACCGGAAATGATGTTTGTTGAGTTCATTTTTTAAATGATTTTCACTTTATAGGAAATTAATGTGATTAAAAATGAGCGATGAATAAAGCTGTGATTTAAAAAAACCAATTTGATAATTATCACATTTTATTAAGCAATGGCATTTACGCACTCAATAATCGTACTTCACTTATGATGACCAATCGCATCTGTGAATTAAGATAGTATGCTGCGTATATATAAAACTGTGGAACAGCGTTTAAATCATCTAATATATAAATTAGGCCAGTTTGATATTTTTCTGTCACAAACATTTCAACGTTCACTCCAACAAAGTAACTTGTTTTTGGTTTGGAAAACTACAAAGCCTGAAAATGAAAGCTGTTTTCGTCCTCGCCCTATTGTGCGTTGTTGTTGGAGTTTGCTACTCCATGCCACAGCCGCAAGGTAAACTATATATTTTTAGTCCATTTTTCCAACAGTATTGAGCCTCCTCATTAGTAGATATATTTCATAAAATTTCTACAAAATGAACATCTCTTTCGCTAGAATTTTAAGATTCTGACTTTTTAAAAATTTCTCAGCACCACCTGCCACACCAAATACGCCAGCTAATGGAACTGCACCAGCTGGTGCACCTCCAGCCGCAGGAGCTGCGGTAGATGCTTCTAAAAAACCTTGTGTTAAGAAGGAGGGCTCTTCGTAGAAGTTTGTCTGTATTAGTGTCCAAGGTTTGTTATAACCACTTTCCTGAATTTGACTATCAACTTTAATGCAACATACAACTCTAAATTAGGCTTTTAGTAAAATAGAATCAGAATATGAGCAATAAAATGTATTTGAAATTGACATTGAATTTAACTTAACTCATCTTGTATGAAGTGTCTCATTAAAACATTGCATTGCATATCTTGCGCCTTGTAGTACTAAATAAACGCAGCTTTCATAACAGATTTTATATTAGCTGCATAATAATCATTATCAGATAAGGCAATGCTCTTATCATCCCCTGATAAATCACATCCTACATCAACTCCATCAATTACGTAACAAAAGATAATGAACCTATTATGCATATCTTATCAATATAAAGTTGATATGTGTTAGTCGCGCTAATATCTCACATGCATAAAATATTTGCTTTCCGAGAACCTTTTCACAATTTGCAATATCATACTCTCTAATCTCTAACTATACGGGATGCAGAGATTTCAACTCCAAAGCAATCTTGTGAGTATATGGAAGCCTTCAAACTGAATTCAACTATTAATGGAAATTTCAGCAAATCTTACTCGGAAACGTATTAGGGTTCTAATTCATATTCAACCATGATTTATTTTAATCTCGGAATTATAATACTCCTCCAGGCTCTTGCAGTATTTGCTACAACCAACCTCACTACTTTACGTCACGTTCAAGTTGTAAGTTGAAATTAAATTTTACAAAATCTGTTGTCCTCCTCACTGTAGTGATTACAAAATCGTCATTCACAGATTTTCCGGCATGGCGCAAGAACCATTGATAAAACATATCCTCTAGATCCCTACAAAAATGAGTCTTACTGGCCACCAGGAATTTCTCAGTTGACAAATGTACACCAGTAAGATAATTTTTTTTAAGGTTTACTACACGTGGGTGGAAGTAGGCTCCACTGATTTTTCAAAATGATCATGATCAAGATTTTCTCATTTAGTTGGGTAAATTGCAAGGTTATAACCTCGGACTCTACCTCCGGCAAAGATACGATGGCTTCATCAAGGACACTTACGACGAAAGAGAAGTGTACCTACGCAGTTCCGACATTAATAGAGCCATCCAAACAACGTATGCAGTAACATCAGGATTTTATCTGCCGAATGATATCCTTAAAAATGACAACGAGACGATGGATGATCTTGTCAAAAGTACGAATGAAATTCCTCTCCCTTGGAAATCCGTCCCTGTCCACACCGTTCCGGTTGAACTCGACAATGTATGCAATATAAAAAATGTCAACAACAAATATGACGCAAACAATTTTGAGAATCGCAAATTTTCTTCCAGAAATCGAAATTGAAATATTGAATTATTCTCTTTGAATAAAAAGGTTCTCCGTCAAAAGCCCGAAATATGCCCAAGATACCAAAAGCTCCTGAAGGAATGTACAGAGGAATCTGAAGCTGCAAAAAGAATGACGGAAGAAAATAAAGATTTATTTGAATACTTCAGCAACAACACAGGGCTCAACATCACAAGTCCAATTCAATTTGACGGGTTTTACGACGCTCTTGTTATTGAGGTATGGATAAAGTTGATAAACCCATTGAACACAAAAAATACGTAAATTTTCAAATGGAATCATTCAAACAATATATTACATTCATGAGATTTTTTATAAGTTTGACAAGGATAAACGAATTTTCCAAAATTCCTATCCTTAAGTCCACTGGTGACTGGTTATCAGCTCGCAAAAGTGTTTGAAGTGCTAGCTTATGAAATCGTCTGCGCCGTCTGTGTGTGTGTGTGTGTCTGTGCATACTATGTCCACAAAGTTTTTTTAGATTTGTGTTCTAAAGTCCAATGGAATTATGAAACGACCCTAAGGGTTGTTTTACTGATTTGGGTGTTAGATTTTTGTAAGTGGTGTACATGGGAGTGTATGGGGTGT
>JAHZNA010004770.1:0-11797 GCA_027743935.1 Sinodicranocentrus sp. ZH6 | reverse complement strand
CCACTGCAGCTGGAGGAACAACTGCAGCAGGATCAACCACTTCCTAACCACCAATATTCATCATTAAGAATGCATATAATCTTTTATCTTGCAATTTACTATTTTTACAATGTGTTTGTTAATAAGTTCAGTGTTGTTTTTGGGAATATTTTTATACTTTTTTATGGATTCTAGCACCAGCTGTTATGTAATTAAAACCTCATGAAGCGAAACAATGTATCATTATGTATGTTACATAATATTCTGGATTTAAGCTTTGGTAATGCTTAACATAGAGATTATGTTTGACCTGTGATATTTAAGAATTGAACTTAGAGGACGACCAATAATTCTGAAGTAGTTTTAGTAGTATGTTGCAAATAAAAAGTTCTGATAAAACTCAAAATCGGCAGTATGTGACCACGAAAGTGAAAATTCCTATTTTATAGTACAACGACATCCCGGCTCAGAAGAGTTTCGGAAAGGGAATCAAGACATTTAAGGATAGCCTATGCATCTTCAAAATGTCTTAAATTAATAAAGAAAATGGAATGCTGATATCTCCGTTTGGTAAAAAATGGTACATTTAGTGTATTTTTCCCATTCACGAAAATTTTAGTCGTCAAAGAGTTTTGATTGGAGAAAATACACTAAATGCGGATGCTGCATTCTGCATTATCTACGATGAAATTGGGCACCGTGCTATTCCGTCGAATTGAAAAGAGATGTGATAAGATATAGTAAATTTTCGTAGTCAAAGATTTCACACAATCGATTTTTCACACGGAATAGCGACAACCGGTCCTCTTCAACCAAGATCGGTGGACAAACTTTGAATTCAAACAAAAAATGACCATGACTTGTCTATCCTCAAGCATTAGTTCGCTCCTTCTATTTCCTTCGTTATTCTAAGGTTGTTATCGTCATTAATAATGCTATATGGTTCCATGCATTTATTAACTCATCTCATACTAGTGGCCAACGAAAAACATGTATTAAATTTTACGGCATGTAGTACGCAATTAACAAAAATATTTTACGGATTTTAAATTTATGTGAACACGGAAAAGTCACAGTTGTGCTTGTCTTTTGCTTGTTCATCTAATATCTCCAATTCTCCAGTCCAGTTTTTTCGAAGCATTAGCTTGAATTGTACTTCACAAACACAATCAGCTCATGTACAATAAGGAAAAAATTTCCATATCATCAATCACATTATTTTCTGAATATTATTGTCGTCTCATCTCTTTCAAACGTTTAATATTCATATCCATTCCTTAGGATTTTTTAAAATTTCCGTTAGTTTGAACTCTGAAGATCCGGTTTCTGGTTGATGCATGTACTCCCATCTCTAAAAAAATATGACGTTAATTCCATATTATTAAACTGAAGAAAATTCAAAATCATTTGAGCCATTAAATTATATTTAAGGTATAAGAATGTAAAAATTCTCACTCTCACATCTTTCAAGTAAAAGCAAGTAAGTAAATTCTTTCAAGGTTTTTACCTAATGGAATATACGAAGGTATGACAGCTTCAGCACAAGATGTGACGAATTGAAAAGCCTTTTCCCTATCAGGATAGTCGACATCATCGAAAAATATTCCACCTATTCCTCTAGATTCCCCTGTAATCAAACCAGGTGCCCATTCAGATTGCAAATTTCGCTAATTCAATAATCGAGGTATTTTAATTGTAAATATTATTACCTCGATGGGGAAGAAAAAAGTATTTATCACACCATGCCTTAAACTTAGGGTAAAATTCTAAGCTATGTTTATCACAGGCTTTCTTCAAATTGGAGTGAAAATGAACAGCATCCTGCTCATTTAAATAATACGGGGTTAAATCTGTCCCTCCACCAAACCACCAGTGCACACCGGTCTCCGTTTGCACTTCAAAATAACGATAGTTAAAATGGATTGTTGGCACGTATGGATTTCTAGGATGAATCACACTGCTAATCCCTAACGCATAAAATGGGAGCGTGCTTCCTTGAAATTCTTTACCCCTATAAAATATCAAAGGATCAAACGTTTATTTCATTACCGTTTTATTAATTACAGTAATAGTAATACACATCGGTTTTTGATGAAATACCGAGATTTCATTTGAGCCACTGCTCCCGGAGGTAAATTTCCATGAACCACAGATATGTTTACACCTGCTTTCTCAAATACATGTCCATCTTGAATGATGCATGTTATTCCACCACCCCCTTCTGCTCGGGTCCATCGGTCAACGGTAAATTTAGTTGGGAACTCGTTTTCCTCTTTTTCCAAGGCACGGCAGAACTCCGCCTATTAAAGTTTTTAGTTGTGTAAATCAACAGTGGAAATGTGTAAATTAACGTAATACAAGTAAGTCTCCTCACTTGGATTCTCATAATCATCAATTCCATTTTCACTTTCATTTCATCAAACTCCTTTTCTAATTCCTCTCTTGGCGTTACTGGTTCTGCCATAAAAGTTTGAATGAGTTTATCCAAGTCATGTTTGGCTTCTGCGTGTGCCTCTTTTGCAAACAGTCCACTGGCCACAACCAGCCTGTGGGTAATAATAAATAGCATTTGCATTATTTTAAGACTATGTACGCTACTATATAGTGTCAGAAAGGTGACTTACAGTGGAAATTCCTTGTTTTTAAGTACCCATTTAAAGCTACTCATTGAAGACCGTACAAACTTCCTACGAGCTCGAGTGTAAACCAGAGTGAAAAATTTTGCGATCCTAAAGTATATAATGATGAAACAAATGAGTTGTGGAGACACTTTCAACAAGCATATTTTATTCTTTTGTCTTTGATTAAATAAATGCAGAGGAAAGCACGTTGATATAATTACATCGACCACTTAAAGCAACATATGCAAAGCTCTAGAAAACTAAAAATATGCACTTACATTGTAAATCTTTAAGTCTTATTTTATTGCACTGCTACTATGTTAAAAGTGACGATTCACAATAATGTGAAGGAGCAGCATATAATATACTTGAAATGAAATGAGATAACACAGTTGAAATGAAAGCCAACCTAAACCTACCTACTTAATGTGTTGGTTAGGGATAAAAACAGGATATAAATTATAATTACTGCAGATTATTAAAAACATATTGAGCAGAGGAAATTGTAGAAAGAAAGTATCGGTTTCTTAATTTGCTAGGCTAAATAATACTTTTTACAAAACCATTGTATATTTTATTTATTGTTTTTTGTGGAATTAGCTTAAAATAATTTTTTGCCGGTGATGTGATGGCTGACTTAAATTAATGATAATATATATAACACATGTTGCTTCTGTGAGAACCTCTCACACTCACAATCAGACACAGATGATGAGTATAACCTACGTACGACATTTATCTCTCCAGTGCTTGAGATGGTATTTGGACATGTGAAGGTATTATACGCACATTTTCATCGAATTTGACAGTATGCATGTGTGCTGTGCACAGTATGTGGGACTTGGCATACAGTCAGTGAGCTTTTTTCACTCAATTTACAAAGATCAAAAATGAAAAACCTTCTCACCGCTGCCTGAACAACTTTTAGCACTTAAGAGTTCTCGAGTTCTTCGAAAATGCATCGATAATGCATTTCCGTAATCAACATTAACTAACATATTAAGCAACGTATTCATAACTTACAAAATATCATATAATAACACAGTGTGTGCGTGAATTGGGAAACCTGCCACTTTATAGCTGCTATTGCTCAGCATTTTTGAAGCATCCACTTAACCAATCATCAGTAAAAAAAACTTCATGATTTAAAAATAATCGACGACAATATTCAATATACATGGATGATTTTGCATTTTATTTTGCATAAAAATGCCGCAAGCGTCAGATCTGAGTTTTGCCTAGAAAAATGAGACTCAAAGGAAAACAAGGTATATATCAAGGCTCTCAATGTCTTTTAGATTTCATTTTCATCCTGAAGTGCCTACAAAATCCACTTTTTATGGAAATGAAATCCATAATTTACGTCATTCGTAGAATATACCTTGAAATTTCATTCACATGCTCAATTGCTCAGGGCTGTGCAGTAGTGTGCACCCAGAGTAATGCATTCATTTATTATCCAATTCCAATCCCTAAACAATTCATGTCATGATAATACACGGATCAACGCCTGGAAACACATAATATATTGAGCCCATTACATCCACTAATGCAACTGTTCATCTTCCAATTTTATTTTTGATGTGATGCTTTTTATCACGCTGTGTGAAGCCGCTGCTGAAAACAAACCAAGTAATTTTTGACTGCCCTTGACTATGACATGAAAATATGTCTATTGTATGCAGACTCTTTTAAAACATCAGTCTGTCTCGTTATAAAAAGGAGGAGAGAGATGGAGAGAATAAATGATCACTCTCGTTAATGCCAACAAGAAAAAAATATCATTTATTCTGTAGCACCACCAGAAAAAAAGCATAACGCACACAATTCGTCTTTTACTCCTGTTGTGCCACACAACTGACTTCTTCTCTGCAGCCACAATTCATGCAGGGCTCACAATCACTAGCGCTGCTGGACTTAACAGCTTTTCATACTTCCATAAACCATAACGCACCAATACAAAGACTAAAAGGCAATACCAGAGAAAAACAAGAAGCTTATGTATAAAAAATGGAGCATGGTGCCTTTATGGCTAGAAAGCTCAGCTCATGGTAGACTCAAAGCTTGCAGTATTAAAAAAGTTTCATTTTCAGCATGTATTACACGATATACGTACATTGCATACAAAAATCGTAAAAACGGCTTCAGTTATGAGACTCCTTTCTGCTACATTACTTTACAAAGTACTAATGCGGATACTGATCTGCCACCATAGATCCGAGTCCACCGAAAATACCATATAATATACTTCTCATTGCCATTCTCCGCCTGCTCTTTCCTTCCGCCTAAAAGTCTGTTCTTAGCGTAAATGTATGCAAAGGCCGTAATAATAATATCCCTGCTACCACCATACACGATCTTGCTCCCCTTAGCATTGCTACGTTAGGTATATATGATACAGCCAGCTTGGGATAAGGGCTACTTTACTGCTGACTGCCTGCGTCTGCAACTTGGCTGTATAATCATTCCTTTTATAGCGGAGGGGACGTCTCTCAGCTCCGAAAAAAGTGTTTCACATTTAAAGCGTAGATGTGCACAAAAAATGTGGGATTGAAGTGCACACAGCTTCAGTACAAGTTCGCTTTTAAGGAACACAAGAGTGATAGAAAACAGATGAGTTTTCTGGGTAGGGCTTTAGCCTACAAAAACAAATCATTATCGCGGACGGTGGTGGAGGGGCAGAAGATAAGATATTTTTTACTCTTGCTTTCGTAAAAATTTCCCCTACACATTTTCTCCTAAAAGTCGACGGTTTTTTAGCTGATCTTGGCTTGTGATTATGAGTTTCCTTCTGTGGTACAAAAACATAAAAACGTCGATTAAGTATCGAGGAACGAACGAAAGGGTTCTCCGCTTTTCCATAAATTCCTGTAACAGTACATATATAATATAAGCGTTGTAGTATCAACACCGAATGCCTCCAGAAACGAATTTGATCTCTCCAATATAGAATCATATAAATGTACGCCATAACGCCAGTTAAAGAATAGCAAGAGTTTATATTACACGTCCGATCTTTACAGCGCAACGACAAAGAGAAGGGATATACATAACTATACAAAGTAAGGAAATTATTCGGAGATTTTATAATGCAGCGGCAGTAACAATCGAGTACAAAAGTGGAATTGAACATATTTGAACTGAAATACCTAAAAACCCTTTCCAAAACGCGAAATATCCTGATAGAGATGGCTGCATTTGTGAATCTCGGACAGCCTGACGAGCCTGTAAGTCTGTCTGTGGGGTGAAAGTGATGAAAGATAGCAAATAGTGAATTTGTGACCTGACAGGTTAATTTGCACAGGAGAGATAGAATCTAATGAATTTATCGCATAAATCTAACACAGGCAAAGATTATTTTTGTGGAATGAATAAGCAAACATATCAGTTATGTGAGTAAATTTGTATTCAAACTCGACACGGAAATCAAACCCAGTGAAAAAGTGTTGTCTTTAGTGTTGAACCGGAAATAACAACTATAGTATGATATTAAACTGCTAAAATATTAAAATAGGGTAAAGGAAAATATATTCATGATATATTATTGCAATGTGATAAATCCACCTCTCTGCCTGCTTTGAATTAGAAACATTTTTTTTGCTAATCAAAACTTCTCAAATTCATACCCACCTCAAGCCTCCTCGAATTACATGAAAATTCATACTTCATAGGACATCAAGTGACAAACGAAATTTAAAACCATGCTTGCACTATATATAAATCTGTATGAACCGTGAAATTAGTTTCACATTATCCTCATATTACATACGGTGTAGTTCGGTAGTTCGTGTTACAGTACAGTACACTTCCATACTTCAGGTATTGATCACCTACATCGGAATTTATACACAGTGGAGTGAAACCAGAGAAGGAATTACATGTCTTGTCGTATGCAAGACAAGGACGAATGCCAATGAAGAGAGCAGTCAGTAGACTAATGTAAGCAGCAAAAATGGACAGTAAGCCAGTTCATAATTTTTTGTATGAGACATCCTCTTACAGCTAATTCTTATGTGCAGGTATAAAAATCGAATTTCCCTTTACCAACTTATGAACGCTTATACACTCTATTCAATTTCTCATTTGATGGACTTCTTAAAACAAAAATATTAACGAAGTTTTACCTCTTTGCAAAGAAATGATATGACAAATTTGCCCCTTCCAGGCAGCCAGTGATTCTAATCTAATCAACAACTATTTATGAGTAGGTAACGCTATGTACATAGAAAACTAAAGTAGCACAAACTTTAGCCCACTACTGCAGTTCTTCTAGCACAGTTGCACGCCGTACAATGCTATGAAAGTTCTTTACTTTATGTGAGGCTTTCGTTGACACATGTGAAGTCGATCAGGAAAACCTATAATATACCATGTGAACTACTTTTTGATCGTGCTAGTCTCAAACCTTTTTCTAGTTTATCTTGTCTTACGGCATTAATATTGTCTCATCGTGTTAGTCGTTAAAGAGCAACTTAAGCCTATCAAGAACATAACGCATGCATTGCTAACTGCAATACACACTTGAGTGCAGCACACCTTTGGAGAATTGAAAACAATAAAAAATGCACTGCTGAAGTCAAAGGCGACGAATTAATCGAGTGCTGTATGAACATATATACTACGTTATTATCAAAGGGATTGCATTGCGTGCAGACACTCTTATAAGAACACAAAACAGGCTTTAGCAATCTTCTTACCTAGAATTACGTGATTTTTTGAAGTGGTTAGACGAGATGTAATACTACACTTCATGCCTTAACCTAATTGGTGCAAGTATGCGATTGAAATTGAACAAAAACTCAAAAGTTTGCAAAGTACGTGAAGTTGTTGAGTGGTGAAGAGTGTGCAAGAAAATTATGACATGTCTGTCAATGATGGATCTTCTACCTGGGAAAAATAATCTCTGTGAATAAACGTTAAATCAAGGTCAAAGTTGTTGAAGGTTGAAACTGGAACAGAGAGAGTTATAAAGTGACGTTTTCTCTGGGAGATTCAGAAGGTCGGAAATTATCCCGTCGTAGGAGGCTAACCGAAGACGTAGGCTACTTTTCTTGGTTTTATTATTGTTAAATAATGTGAGAGGTGTATGAAGGTGTGCTGTGATTTGTGTCGCTCTTTGCTGGGAATCGAGTTGAGTGAGTGAATGTGACAATCGATCGACTGATGACATTTGATCTTAAGATGAGGAGGAGGACGCTGACGACGATCGTATGAATAAGAAATAAGTATATTGCTATCTCCAAATCACATATATCTGTGGTTTGAGAAATTGGATTTTTGGAAACCAAAGTTTAACCCAAAGGTGAGATTTTTCTTTATTACTATACGAAATAAGTTTTGTTAATTGGTATATCCATAACGGCATTATGCCCTCCCTGATTCCAATTAATCCCCATTCATACAGATAAAATACATGCATACTTTATAAAATCCGCAGTTATAAGAGTTTCTGAGCTACTAGATCTGTAACTAGTGATATTAGCTTCAAACTATTCTTCATTCCTTTTAATTACGGTAATGAACAGTTTTTTGCAGAATGCAAAACGCAAATGTTTCTAATAAAAATGATGTTCGTAGAACATAATGATTTGTCAGGATCCCCACAGTGTTATGTAATTCTATATAAACTCATAAATCATTACAGAAAAGTATACAAGGTACATTCACAAAGATGTTGTTTTACAAAAAAATATTAGCCATTAAGCTCATTTGCATTGTCATTTAGTTCGCAGGCTTACAACATGCAATAAGACTTTGTTGCTCTCTGAAAAGAATCTCGCCCACCATTGACATTGATGATTCCATATATGAAAATTACGAGTTTTTGCTCATCTTCATCAAGCTGAATGCAAGCAGGGATTCAAAATCATTTGATATATTATACAGCTGTATATACATATATCAAATCAAGATACGAAAATCATCAGATCTCGTATCTCGTCATTGATCATCATACACAAAAATAAGTTTCATAACGGTTTCGAAAGTTATATGCCTGTGCAAGTTTAGACAAAATTACCAAGAAGAGGCAAATTAGACATTGTTCATTTATAAACGTGAAACGTCCTAAGTCTATATAGTTCAGGGAAAGTATATTATATAGTACATTATATTACGCCATACGCACATACAACTTATTTTTGTACTTATTTTTATTTTTAAGTGAGATACATATTATCGTCGAGACAATTTACTATTATTTATAGAACGGTTAACGGGTAAAAATGGATTAAGGAAACGAGGAAATTAAACAATGCATTGTAAAATTGAGGAGAGTGTGTGGATTTTTTCAAATGACCCAAAACTGGCTCTCGACAACGAGATTTAATTAGTCGTACATCACACTTTTTAATAGACAAGTCTTCAATAAGTCATTTCCTCTAAAGTTAAAAAAATCATGTGCGTACATTTTACACTTTATTCTTTTTCTTTTCTTAAAATGTGTTTACATCGGATGTCGGGGAGGAAATAAATACTCTATGTTTTTATGAATACCTCAAGACAAAAGCAAAAGCATACAAAAATATAAGTAACATCTCACTCATTACTCTGTACGTCATTCTACTTCGTTCAACTAAAATGAACTCACACAGAGCTTTTTCCTTGTATATGCAATCGCAATCACTGATTATTACACGGTTACCTATGAAGTAACCTGATTGATTGCGATGAGTTCACTTGGATAAATGACAGCCTACCAGTACCACCTACACCAAGCCCAGCATGAAAGTCAAACGACAGAGGCGTTCTTACATAACATCAGTTCACATTTAAAATGCTCAAAGTTACTTTCAACGTTTCAATTTAACTTTAGCTTCAATCTTATAAGTTATAAGTCACTGCATCTGCATTACTGAAACGCAAACATGTAATTTGTTTTGTATTTGCTTTCCATCAATTGTGAATCAGCATACGACGCTTAATTTGATTGAATTAAGTGACTAGGTGTCACAGGTGAATTGTGAATTTATTTATAAAACATTGTCCAGCATTAACTGGGACTAAATTACTACGCCTGGATGGAACTAGCACTCTGACAATAAGACTTGTCATCAGATCATCCTTTGAAGTGAGTAGGTTGAAAATATTACTTTTTGGATTGCATAGGCAAGGTTGGCGAAGCGAAAAAGTATGAAAAGTAGAGAGGGGAAGAACGAATAAATTTATTTTCTCTCTGGCTGCTGCCAAGCAAGTTTCTTTTCGCACAGACATGCAGATGCAAAAAGCGCTTACAAAGGGGGAGGTGTAGGCTATGAAGTTTTAACAAAGTGTAATTTCTGTTCCAAATAGGTATATAATTTTTGTAATTGTGTATTTCAGAACTAGCCCGCATGCATACACCAAGCAGAAGCAATAGTTTTACAAGTAACTCCAAGATGGACTTCCTCGTCCGACGTAGGTCCTTCAATTTAGGACATCGGGAGCTGGACCTTAGCAACATTTCCATTACAGATAGTCCACTTCTTTCCAGACGCAGAAGTGTGAGTCCTTTAATGTCTCCTATGAATGGATCAATGAGCCATTCTATTTTCGAAAGGAACCGTCAGGCTCCCAATTTTCCCCAAACTGAGGATGAACAACTATATTTGTTCCATGAGAAAATCTTATGGAACCAAGAGAGATCCTTGTTGCCTCTAGCCCATGATCTTGCTGATTGGCTCAGTGGCATTTTAGGTAGCTTTTTTTAAAAGATGAGGACAAAGAGAGAGATATTTCTTACGTGTACATCTTTCCAATTTTCATTTCTCTCAGGTTTGAATTTGCGCCCAGACAATCTTATGGAAAACCTACAAACGGGCGTAGTGTTATGTCAACTCGCAAGATTGATTGAGCAAAAAGCAGCGACGTCAACAGATGCCAAAATGCGTCCCAGATTGATTGGACGAGTCAGACAAAATGCTCGCCCAGGCTCGTTCTTCTCGAGAGATAATGTTACCCTTTTCATTAATTTCTGTAAAGATTTGGGTGTTCATCCTAATTTAATGTTTGAAACAAGTGATCTAGGTAAGGCAATGCCATGCATATTTCAGTGTAAGGGTAGCTGATTGCTTGATCCAATGAGCTGGATTTCTTTATAGTTACACATGGAGACATTCGAAGCATTCTTATATGCCTCATGGAAGTTGGAAGATTGTCAGTAAAATATGGCATTGATCCTCCAGCCCTTGTAGCATTAGAACAGGAAATGGACAAGGAATTCCGAGAAGACCACGACGCATCGAGTTGTGGCAAAGCACCTTCTTGTGGTCAAACGAGTCGCACAAGTTTTGGTAGTCAGACAGATGGGGAAGAATCTGATGATAACAAAGAAAATCCGACAACTTCTAATAAAGTCAGCGCTGGAGTACAAGCCAAGTTGTATGATAGTGTTGATTCAGGATTGCAAGTAGAAGTTGAGCAAGAAACTCACACACTACATTGTCCCATTGCTGATGAAGATTTTAAATCCCATACCGAATTGGATACTAAAGTACGTAGCTTGCATAATGAAATTATGAAAACGGATTTTTTTTTGAAATGGACCGTGCTTATTAACAACGACTTGCCTTTTGTAGGTTAGCGAAGTGGCTCGCATCTCAGGTAAAAGTTGCTCATGTGTGGAAGAAACAAGGCAGAGTTTTAAAATGAGGAAACTTTCAGAAGGGAAATATCTAATCAACGGAAGGACGGTCTTTGTTCGGGTATATCTGCTTAAAAATGCCTGAGAATGTATTTTTTCCTAGTGGGAAGAGTATTTTATGTATTTTTATTTTTTATAGCTTTTAAAAGGGATTCATGTTATGGTGCGCATTGGAGGAGGATGGGAGACATTAGAGGAGTTTTTAATTCGCAATGATCCCTGTAGAGTAAGAAGAGTAGTTCGACGTCCTTCGTATTACCAAGGCATGAATCCAGCCACACCATTTGGAAGGCCGGCTTCATCCCCACCAGTGATGATGTTAGGGACAGGATTAAGACCTTGTGGATCTTCTTGCACAACACCGCAAAGGTCAAGACATTCCAGCAGAGGCTCACTGATCTCCTCGTCGCCAAGTTTTACTTGAGAAACTTATGAATTTGACTGTGTCGACTGTAATTAATGTAAATACACTAAATACATTACCATTCCTCTTCTTTTGAAGTATGCAATTCCGCTTAATGTTTGCATGTTATCGAAGCATGCAAAAATTCCAAGTACATTTCACTTACAAGTAAAG
>JAHZNA010004769.1:0-86651 GCA_027743935.1 Sinodicranocentrus sp. ZH6 | reverse complement strand
GGGCGATTTCCGGGTACTTGGGGGTGGAAAGTGGCCAATTTTTCAACGGATTCGTATTCCTCGCATTAATCTTCACCTGTATACAAATTTTCAGCCAAAAAGCTTTTATGTGGCAATTCGGGACCTCAGGTCCAAAACCTCTGGCTGTAGGGAAAGTAAAATGTTGATAAAGTGAACTCTGCTCAGTGGCACAACTATTGATCGACAACTTACAGACTGAAGGTCCACTGGAAATACTCTATTTTAATATTTTCATTCAAAACAAAAAAAAAGTAAACCTTTTTCCTCATTTTTTTGTGATTTCACCAGGAAAAAAACTAGGCTATAGGGTGGTAGCACGCTAGTGAACGATATTACTTCCTCCTTTTTATCCTCTGTAAAATAACAAATGTTTACTCAGCTAATGTGTATTTTTATCTAGGTATACTTTTTATTTTACCTTGTCATTCCTCCCAATCCACTTTCACCTCACGTGGAATCACTTAGCAGGACTAATGAAGACCTCATGATATTTCACAGTTCTAACAAGAATTATATAGGATCCCATAGTGTGACACAGAATTAAAACGATCATGCCGCACGAAACCGGGATCATGCTCATACATGCACTCTCCACGTGGAAGTTGGTGCAACTCTTAATGACAGCAACTCCATCAGGAAACTTTTCCTCTAGAGAAAATACATAGAAGGCGGAAAAGCTCAGAGAAAATAATGAGCTGGATTTGTTGAGCTCAAGGACGAATATAAAAAAATTGCATTGTAATCACCCTCATCCATAAGGATCTTGAATGTTGACGAAACTATAATTCACCCTTTCCATTCCCATCTAGTTTGTACAACTTGGGAAATGTTTAAAAGTATGAAAGTTTTTTCTCGCCCTTCATCCAATACAATATTTATGGAATATGTATAATTTTCACCCATCCCAAAGTAGATTGTATGCTAGATGCCTAGCCATGCAAATATAATGAATTTTAAGTGATGTCAATGTCCATCACATTTCATGAATAAATGTAGCCGTCAAGTGGCTCCATTCAAAGAAAAAAAATCCATTTCACTCTTTTTTCTTCATGGAGGTTCCCTCCATTCAAAAAAAAACATGTAACTACATATATGTTTCTACTCATTTTAGAATCTTTTTCCAACAACATCATTTGCCACTTTTTATTACGCTTCTCTCTCGGAAAAAGCAAGACTCAATACTCCCTTTTTTCGTCAAGGTAACTCACTGTCAACTTACTGTCTCCTGTTCCCTACCTATCATCGATATTACAAGGAGAGAAAACGTGAGCGCTATAAATCAATGAATGACAGGCATCCTCTCACTATCACGCGAGAAGCAAGAACAGACTTTTTGCACGTTACCTACAGCTCCCCATTTTTATTTTGTAATGATGACTGAGTGACTGTATTTCAGATTACCTTCTCGAGTAAATGAGGAGTATTACGTTATAGCTAAGAATTGGATTTAAATGTCCTAGTGAAATGACAGGAGAAAGGAAGAAAGTTAAATGGAGTGAGGCATACATAGCGTGAACTAGTTTTTCAATCTTCTCTTGTTCCATTGTAGGGAGGCAATCCAGCATGAAAAAAGATTATATATAGTTTGATTATCCTTCTCATTGTTCTCTAAAGGGATTTTCTTTCAAAACTTTTCCAAGTGCTGTGTCTATTTCATTAGCTAATTGTCAAGTGGAGCAGAGAGGAGGGAAATTGGAGGAAACTAGAACACATACAGAGTTGTCTTGAAAGGATGGAGGAGAAGTGAGGCGAAAGAAAACTGAAAATCCATACATGTTTATGTCAGCTCACTCATCATTTTCGGGGAAGAATAAAAGGAGAAGGGAAAAAAATATGATTGATATCAGGATGACAGGTGCTCTACTTTGAAGGAAGGTTAGAGACGGAATTTATGAAAATCAGTGAATATTCTGAGAATCACGTGAGCATCATGTGCATGTTTCCCTTGTTTCCATGTGAAACTTTACGACTAACACAATATTCAAGAGGATGATCGTCTTTTGGATGATGGGATTCTAGTGATGCGCAATGGCTGCTTTGTTAGCCGAGGATAATATTATCAATGATAGTCACTTGCCAATCGAGGCAAGAGAAGGGGGTCGTGTATCTGCTCCAATGAAAGTGACAATCTAGGATGGGAATGTGCGCATATAAAGTTTATAATAATAATACATGGATTTGTTCTTATGTATATTGAAAATCTTGAGCGGAAGTGGAAAACTAGGGAAAAGATGAGGTAGTAGTTAACATACATAATATATTTTACAAGCTCCTTATTTTCTCCAGAAGTATCGAAGCATATCCTATATTACGCACTTGTGTGTGTGTGAGTGTATTCGTGTCACACCTTATCCCAAAAGCGTGTAAAATCAACTCACTTGATGATGGAAAGCATACTCCAGCGTATGGAATTCATCATGCCATTATTAAAATCTCGGAACACCATTCTCCACTAGAAATTTGCAACACCATGAATTTACCCTAGTTTCCCCAGTCCCAGCCATTTCCGCAAGAGAAAGTGGAGAAGGAAGTAAAACTGGATTTTCTCTCTGTCACCGAATTTTCCCAGGAATATTTAGCAAAGTTGGATATTATGTAGACAAGCTCGTGTGAGTATCATAGTTAAATTGTCAATCTTTGCATTTCCTCCCACATCACATCATCCTTGTCAGTCACTCGGTGTCCTCTTTCAATTCCCATTTGGAGCCGGAGACAGGAGAAAATTTTCGCGAATCCTTGTGAATGCTCATTTGTGCAAAAGGGAATAAGGATTATTTACTCACGCGCCATCACACATGAATGATTTAAAGACTTTCACTAACAAGAGAAAGGGAAAGTGAGAATTTTCGAGAATGAAGCTTGGCATTAGAAGAGAGAGAGAGAGAGGCTCTATTGGAAAAAACGGTACTCACACACAATGATCGACATTATCCTTTATTGTATATCTTTGTGTAAGGATGAGGAAAGAGGATGTGAAAGGAGGAAAATAGTTGGTGTAATTGAACCATTTCATGCATACACTTTCCCTTCAACTAAAAATGCATTTTCTCTTTAGCCTTTTTTAAAAGTAGTATGACTACACATGGTTGCATGTGGAACTTGGACACTTTCATTATATTTCCTTTATCGAGTGATTTCGATGCATACATATATTAGGAATAAAATTCAAAAAAAGGTTTTGCTTGCTTCAATGACATCATTCAATGAAGGAAAAGAGATAGATGATTGTGTGTATTTCCTCACTTTTTCTCCCTTTTACATTATTGATTGAACCGATGCCAACATTCTTCTCACTTTATTTCTGTTCCCCACCTAGTTGAACTCATCACGTCATTGTTACTCAGTATAAGGCTGAGCTAAAACCTAAAGGATATTTTCATCCTGAAGCAGATATCCTTTAGTGGGAACTACAGACTTGGAAGAGTTGTTGGGATCCTCATCTGAAGATAATATGACCCGAGTCGTTGCTCACTTTGTATCCCTTTAGTGAGCAGTTGGAAACAACAAAGTTGTCAAATTGAGCGGCGGGTGAAACTCTTGTTGAAAAACTTTCCGCTTTCTCTCTAATACAAAAACTCTAGAGGAGTGTGTGTCTGTGTGTGTGTGTGTGTGTGTGTGTGTGTGTGTGCTTAGTCGACAGAAAACTGGGTGCATTTAGACGAAACAAGGAATTCTTCTTGCTCGTGAGAAATTCCAAAGTGAATGATATCCCTGATGTGAAAGCTCCGAGAAAACGAGGAGATGTGTATATATTGTGCAGTGCAATTTAAATAGAAAGCTTTTTCTCCGAATTCCTTTTCCCATCTAGGATTGGGATGCTCTTGAATTTGATAAATGTTTTAAAACTTCATTGCCAAAAATATACCTATGCAGAATACGGGATTGGAATTGAGGAGAGAAAAATAAAAGTTGACAAGAAAACTCTCCCCCTTTCTCACTCGCTCAACATTTCTAGAGAGATGTATTCATGTTAAGTTTTAAAGAGGGATTTTTTTTCTCTCGCAAGGTTATGCATTATTATGTTGTGTGATAGTTACAAAAAGGTTTTTGTCTTGGTATATTATCCCCTCAAACTTTCCCACAAGAGGAGTGCTCGCTTCAGTGAAAATGTATTGATTCAGGTGGCTCTCCATGAAAAAGTTTTGTCTGGAGAAGTTGTAACTGGATGAAATGTAATTAACGTGTTCTATTTACTCCAGTAATAAATAAACACAGAAAATGATAGACAGATGTGTGTCCTCCGCTGTAGGGAAATTTGCACCGCAACATTTGGTGAAAGTAGCATTCCCATGAATGAGGACACACACACACATTTTGATACTGTGTTTAAAGAGGGAATGATATAATTAATTTGAGTTCATTATCATTACGGGAGAAAGCAAAGAAGCCAGTCTAGTTTTCTCCTAGCTAACTTAACTGGAAAATGCGTGAAACTCTTGGTTTTCCACTCAATAATCAAAATATTTACAACGACAAGGAAACCCAACTACGTAATATTATTTTAGCTTCAGCACGTCCTCTCCTTCTCCAAATGGAAAATCAGTAATTAGAATGTTCTTTTTAATGAGAACACATACATCATGAAGTTAACATGTTTACTCGGTCCACGTAATATACTATTGACAAAGCCCTACTCTTCCTCGGTAATTATTCCTAATTCCTAAAAAGGTAGAACAAGGACAAAGGAAGATTTTTGGTGAAATGAAATCTACTTCATTATTAATCCCTTTAGGATAAGCAGAGGATGTATTGACACAAAAGAGAAGTCTTTGTAGTAAATTCAAATAATTTCCTTGGATAAAGGAGCCTTTGCACTTTTTAACGAAGTGACCTCAATTCCATTGTAGATTACTAAAACGACCTTGAAAAAGTCTCTGAAAATTCTAGAGATTATCAGCCAAACAGACATTTTATATAATTCCTCTTAAAAACTTTGTACATTTTAAAAAATGTTTACCTCTGGAGCAAGCTCCTTTTCTCTTTCAAAATTATTCTCTCTACAGTTGCAAGAGGAAATTTGTGTCAGTGGTATTTTCTCACAAAGAAGGATACACTCTAACCTCCAAACTTTATTCTCTCTCTAATGCTACTCATTCCTCTGGGAAAAGGGTCGGCTGTTTCTAGCCTCATTTTATCCCTCCATATCCCAAGGATCATGTGTCTTTTCAAGGCTTCTTTAAATCCAAAAGGAAACCGTTGATTTTCATCCAACTTCATGCTACAAGCAACTCTACATATTTTACCAAAGTGCAGAGAAAAGCGATGTCAAGAGAGAGGGAGAGAGCGATGATAGCCACAAATTTAACCTAATCCTCTTCCACAGCGACAGACATGCATGCATATTGAATAACACGAATGTCCTCTTTCCGCTCTACACCGAAGGAGACCAAGAGAAGAAAAAAACTTTCCAACCATCGTCCAGTCTCGTCGTCCTAAACTCATTAGATAAGTCATGTCTCACGTTGCACTGCATTCTTCATCAACATTTCATCCTCTCACATGCTCCCACTTGAAAAGCGGGTGGAGGGAGAGAGGCGGAGTACGTGTGCACAAAATAAATACATATGATGTCGGATTTTCCTCGATGCGGCAAACTACAAAAAGTAGGAAAGAGCTCGGCTGGTGGTTATCATATAATCACGTATGCACATCACTTTCCTCTTAAGGGTCTGAGAAGAATTAACGTGAAAAATTAACTAGTCGACCTACATGGATTTTAAATGAGGAGCATCTCACGTAGCTTAAAAGTGCAGGAGATGGGGTGAAGCAGCTCGAGTGGGAAATAATGACGGAGAAAAAAAATCCTTCATTTTTAGTAGGCTCATTTCTTGGAAAGAGGGAAGCTAACTCATCAAAATTGTATTCCTTGAGGATGACACAAATTCACAAAGAAGAAGAAAATTATACCTAACTTGATTAACTTTCAACTGGATTTTATAGTTTTTTTTTTTAAATATGAGCTGATTTCTCCAGTAAAATTTGCTTCAGTAAGTACTCGTTGAATAGCTTGCAAAGGAAGTATGGGTTGAAGGAACTTTCTTTTAAAAAAATACCATCTGCCTTCCTCTCTCGGTGTATTCATTATAGAGATTAATTATGCATACATTTTCTACTACCACCTCCACCAAGCCAAAAAGAGGAGAAACCTCTAAAATTGTGATATTGGAAACTCCCACGTGAAAAATATATATAAAACCCTATTCCAAGGTAAACAACCTCAAGCCTCAACTGAGCAATAACAAACCGGAAGTTTTGTTTTCCACCATCTCCACATTTTCCTCCAGCGTGGGTGTACCTTCAAGACAATTTAATCTGCACGACTGTTCCAGTCACGGTTTTGACTACGGGAAATTGGAACAAAGCTGGATTCAGAGGGATAATTGGAAAAACTCATTACACCTACAGGTAGACCTACACTTGTCCACTAGATTTTGATACGTTTAGGAATTACATGTCGCATGCACTTGAATCTCGTCGCTTAATCCAGGAACTAGTAATATTGTAAAAACACGCTCCTATTTGCACAATCAAATTTTACAACTTTCTTCTATTTATAAAAGTATCCAACCTCTCACCTTGAAACGAGGTTGGCTTTTAGATGCTGATTTAACTTAAACAAATATAAAAAATTAATGGCCTTGTAAAACCTCATGGTGGAAAGGGTTGTTACCATCACACGCGAAAACACTTTAGCCGCCCATGTTCACAAGTGAAGTGGAAAAAAACAAAATTATTTTCATGTTTGTCCAGGTCACCTCCATGTGAGAAGGGGCAGGTGCCTTGTGTTTCATGACGTGGGTGTGGAACAAAAAATATCCCAGACTAATATTCCCTTTTTGGTGTGGGTGCTATCGGTATTTTCCAAAAGATGGATTGCGGCATCTTAACCTAATTCAACGACCATAACTACCTTGTCTCAATGTAATTGATAATATTTCTGGTTGTTTTCACGTGAAAGAAGAAAAGTAAGGGGTTTAATAAGTTCTAGGAATTTAGGCTCCCTACCGCAAACACAAAAAATCCCGTTGTACTTTTTTCCCCAACAAACATCTTGCGAATTTGCATGCATGCATGAATTCCAAACCTCTCATAATATTTTCCCACTCAAGTAACCTGGTTTTTCGAGGACGACTTCACAGAGAAATATATATCTACCGCCCAGCTATACAAAAGGGAAAACCTTTCTCCTGTTTTTCTTTTCTAGCAAAACCCACACTCTCCCAATCTCTCACACCTCACCTGTCTCACTTTTATAGAGAGAAATTTATCCTGTAACTATATCCACACGGAGTGCTAACAATGCTTATAAAATCCCCTTGCTTTTTTTCTCTATTTGATATGAATACCTAAATACTGTGAAATATAAATAAATAAAACATGAAGCTCGTGTATACCCTGTTTGGATTTTCCCGGGAAATTGTATTAAATTCAAAACAGCCATGCCCACAAGCCAGGTGAATGAACAGGAGAAATTGGTCAGAATACAAGTAAACTTAATGTTGATGATATTCCATAGAGAGCTGACATGATTTTTTTCTTCTTTTACGTCCTCTCACGTTAAAGCTTGTATTTTTCCACACAATAACATCAAAACAGTAAATGTGTTTGTGAGCAGCTGTGGCCGTACGTATTTGGGAAGCAGCATCCTCAAAAAACGAGCAACCTTTAGCTAGTTCGTTAGTATAAATTAGAAAGAAAGTGTGAGAAAAGGAGAAAGCATGAGGGTTGAAAGGAAAGAAAACAAAGGCAAGAGAGAGAAAAAATCTCACTTCTCATTACCACTGGGGCTGGTAATGACGAGATTGCATGAGGAAAACGCTAGCCAGATAGAGAAACACTTGTACACAAAACTAAAATCCTGTCTTTGGACCCTCAAGCCAAACAACCATTTATAATAAGTGCAAACATGTATTTTTTGTAAAGGAGTCATGTTAAGCTCTACTTGAAACGACCTTTACTTTCCCTTTGTTTCTTGTGAGTTGGGCTATTGCGTTTATTCTGTTCTTTTGCTGGAAAAAGGAATATTGTGTAATGTCGAAAATGCAAAAGGATATATAAGAGGTGAAGGTAATATCAAGTGACAAACTGCTAACAAGCAGGGATAAAGGTAGAGTTAGTAAGTTTCTAGGATATTATGAGAATATATATATACGTATTTATACAGTTGCATGAAGGGAAACATTGACCAAGGTGAAATAACCTGTATTTTCTTGACTTGGAAAAATAAGGTGGACGAACGGAGAAACACGAGAAAGGTAACTAACTCTCATATGAGGCTTGAAGGACGAACCTCATTGTATAGAAAATTCATGCAACTTCTCGTGGAACATGTATGTTTATAGGTGTATGCATTCTTGGAAAGGGTTATATGTTTACATGTAAAAAATATATGCCTACGATATCGTGCCAACTCAAGCAAAATAAGAAGCTCATTGAACATATACGCAACATATTAGTTTGCTTTTGTCCATCGGGAATTTTATATCATGAGAGGAGGGGGAAATGCATGAAGAAAGTAAAACATTTTGGTAGCCTATTTTCTTTGTTCTATTCTACCTCTTGTTATGTTTCACACTTGGGGAACATCATAATTGCATATTGTACCTTTAGTCACCTACTTTGATATCCTGTGAAATAAGGAATGCTCTACATTTTACATGAGATTTGCGCACTCAACAACTCCTATCAAAAATGTCAGTTTTCATTCTTAATCTGGAGAGGAAATGGGAAAACTCCTTTTGCTCTTTTGAAGGCCAAAAGGAAACACTGTGAGCTTAAGATGGACACATGTTTTTTTCGAAGGGGTAAAGGGAAATTGCTAAATTTCAAGTGGAAAAGAAGCTTTAAAAGTGTACCATTGGAGTAAATCAATCCTTTCTTACGAGAAACTGGATCAAGTATCCAGTGCATTTTTTTACAGGTTTTGCAGATCCATTATTTTCCCAAGAAAAAAAAATGCGGCATGAGCAATGCTAATCTTTCTTTTTAAAAAGCTCTACAATCTTTTAGGATTATATTTTTTCTTGAGAAAAAAATAGTCTAGTTTTCCAAGCATAAAATAGGGTTAGAGTCGCGATTTTTTTTTCTTCCTCCTCCTCTTTCCCCCCACGTGAATAGGTTAGTATACTAGCGGAACAAAGACGTGTGATGTAACTCAGCATTTTATGGATTTAATAACATATTAGGTATAGCTAAGTAATTACAGGTTTTCTCCAATAATCACTAGGCTTTGGGTAGCGGGTGTGTATTAGTTTGAAAAAAATCCCTTACTTTATATTCCTCACGTTGGTTGGACTTTGTGTGCAAAAAAGTATGGCATGCGTGTAAAGTCTTATGTAGACCCAATTAAGGAAAAGGTTGTGATACGTCGTGTACCCATGTATTACTTTTTTCCTCAAGAGATTTGCACGGATACAGTATTTCTGTTGAGTAAACTGTTTCCATCATAAAAGTGTAACTTGGTACATTTATCACGGCTAAATGTTCAGAAGCACTTATTTCGTGATAGATAATGTAAGAGGAACAAAACAAGCGAAAATGTTTACACATCTCACAATACAACCCTTTTAAATAACTTGTAAAAAAAGTTTCAAGGCGGCAAGAAAACATTCCAAGAATTGCTAACATTTTTTTTATTACTTCACCCATCCGACTTCATTGAGTTATTTAATGTCATTATGTTCTCTGTACAAAAATTCCTTTGAACTTTTTTCTTCCCTTTTCCTCGAAAACAGTCCAGAGTTGAGCTTTCCCGAACAATTGATTCATTTACGGGAGAGCGAGTTTGAATCCTTGTCTCATTCCCATTTACCCCGAAACAGTTATCAGCCAAAAAAAAGTGTAAGCTTTTCCATCGGAATAATGGAATCTCGTCAAATCATGACTCGCCTCAAGTGCTAAACTGACATTGTCAATGCATACATGGCTTTTCTCTCTGTCATTTTCTAAATTACAGAGACAAACACAAACCCTGTGGAAAGAGTGATTTAATGCGTTTCTCCACATTTCCAATGAATCCTTCACTACAAAGATATTCCCTGAACACTCGAGGAAAACAAGGAGAGAGGAAAAACATGGAAAGTAAATTGGGAAAACGAAAATTATCTCTGTAATTTTCCCCCGTCTGCTACTGCATTATCCTGCAAAACTGCAACAAAAACGAACCCTCAGGGTTTATCCACTTTGAAAAGTGCGTTTCTCTATTTTACCAAAAAGTGAGTTTCCACACTTGATGTGTGTTCCACATGAAAAGTGAAAGGATCTCGAAAAGTGTATTGCTCCCAAAGTGAGCAGCACCTCACACGCTTTCTCTTTCCATAGGATTTTTTCCATCGTATTTGAAAAAAAAATAGACAAAGATTTAGGTATATCACGCTATGGCAAAAAGAAAAAAATAAATACTACGTAGCATTTTTTCTTCTCTTTCCAGGAAGGAAAGAGGCTTTAGCTAAACAGTGAATCAGGCTTTTGTTATGTGTGGTGAAAGCTATATAAAAGAAGCAAAGCATGAAATCTTTTGTGTCCCGTAAACACATGACTATTGAGATTGAATGGGTCAGCTCGTTTAGTTGATTGGGCTGTCTTGGTTATATTTGACTGGGATCTCATTCCGCCACGCATCACCACATGGATGCATGCTTTACTGCACACATACACACAATTTTTTTATCCAGCTTTCTCTCTCTCTCTCTCTCTCTCTCGCTTTCTTTTCGGAAGCGGTGCAGACTTGGTGTAAAATAAACTTGGCTGCATAACGCACCACCGAGTTTTGCTAGGGAGTCAGAATAAAGTCTAGAGAGAAGGAAGCCATCAAAAGGATATAAAAAAAAGGAGTTTTGCATGTGTAGTCTTTTCCCTCACTCTCTTTTGCCTGACGGTAATGTCCGTTAAAATCCTGTATAACGTATTCCTCCTCGTAAGCAACCTTGACGAGTATACCAAGTGATTTGAGCAGACATTTAATATGAATATAAACCACTCTCAACAATGTCGGTGCATGCTAAACAATTATGAAAAGAGAGAAAGCAGGGTTGTGTGTGTGTGTGTGTAGATTTTGTGAAAAACAGGCAAGTAGTCCGGAAGTCTCGACTGCCAACTTTCCCATTTTTTATGTGCACTTCACCACCAAACTTGTTCCAAAATGAAAACTTTTCCCAAATCGAAGTCGCCGCTAGGGAGAAAATCATTTTGAGCTGCAGTAAATATGCATTTAAATGGCTGGGATATATTTTCCTTGAATGCTCTACTACTTTGGTTGCTCTTGTTTTGCATAACTGCAAGGCAATTATAACAACGTTGGGGTTCGTTTTTTATGTTTCACGATGATTTTAGGATGAAAACTGTTTTTCGTGGTTTTCATACTCCTCCTCCCTAAATGGGTTTTCGTTTTTGTAATCACTAATGTACACGTATTTTTTATACAAAGGTCGGCTTTCCTAATATCCTCGGAGACAAAGTATGTTCCTTGTGTAAACAAGATGGTCGTTTGGAAAAGCTTTTCCCTTCCCTAAAGTGAAATCATGCAGTGGAACACATGAAATTTTTTTTTAATTTTTTTAAACACCATTTTCCAACTTTTCCGCATCCGGTTTCGATTCCCCGCATCTCAACTTTTTTCCTGAATCAAATTCCTGAAACTTTTTTTATATATTTTACGCACAATAAACTTCCGCATTTCCCCCTTTCTCGGGTTCTACCCTGAATACATAAAAAAAACTTTCCATAGCTTCACAACCCTCGTGAAGCACACGTAATGTGTGAGGAGTGCAATAAAACGCACTTCCCATTATTAAATGCATAAAATGGCGTGTAGTTGTGTACAAAGCAATCATCATCAACATCAAGATAATGGATAATGCGTGTGTGTGCGTTGGTCCGGGTGCACATTATGCACCGGTGAAAAATTGTTACCCATTTTGGTAACGAAATATCCTCGACAACATCCTCCTCATAAATATACACTTGTGTAAATGAATTTCACATGAAATTTACTTGATTCACAGTTCACCTTACATTGATGGCTTGGATTTGGAAAATCTGGCAAGGTTATTCTTTTTCGTGAGGAGCTACATTCACAAAAACTTTCCTTTGCCCTCACATTGTGTGTATTGTATCCCCTGCTGTCCATCACTCATTGTAACGTGATTAACGACAATAATAATAACTTACTTGGATGGCGACTCCACCCTCCATGTTTTCTAGAATGGGAAAAACAACTTGGAACAAAAAACTAGTACAATACAATACACATTACATTGAATCACATCATGCAATACTCAATTTTCATCCTTTTCTCTCTCCATTCTTCTCCCCACAGCTCTCTCTAAGAACTAAGAAGCTCTCTGTGAGTTTGTTTTCACTTCTTTATCTTATCCATTTCCCAGTTTATTTTTTTCGTCGTTCTATCAACCTCACTGAAAACAATACACACAGGAGCTTATTATTTTAGCAGGATTTCCGTTATATATTCTTTGCTCTCGTTTTCCCAGCTAATTTATTGAGACAAATGAGATTTTCACTGATTTCTCATTCCTCCCTTGTGCCTCCTCATTCCCGGAAGTGAAGACAAACTTTTTTATATTTATCACCACCAATTTATACATCTATTAGGGTGATCCATTACTCAATTTATATTTAAAACAGTTCTCAAATTTCAAGCCTTTCAAAGACATTTTCCCTAAAAACACTGACATCTTTTCCACCTCTAGGGAGAAAGAGAGTGAGAAAGAAGAGAGGAGATAAAAGGGAGGATAATTTCCAATAAAATGAATTCTTGAATGATGTCAGTCAAACTTAAGTTGATGACGGAAATAACAAATAGAGAAGATGAGTAGAAGAGGATTTTTTTTCTCTCTCTCTCTCGAGTAAAGAACATAAAACGGATAAAGCTTCAATAGTTCCGATATCATCAACATCAATCAGAATTCCCTCCTAGAGATGAAAAAACTGTAGAGCAGAGTGAGTTCACAAGAGAGAAGAATAAGAGGGAGGAATGGATCTTTGGAATTTCATTAATGTACCATCATAAAAACGTGAAGCCGTAGAGAAGCCAGGACTATAGAATACAAGAGTTGTCTACATAATGCACGTCTACTTTCTCTCTCTCCCTCTTGCACACACATACACAAAGATTATAAAAGTGAGAGAGAGAAAATGCTCCAAGTATTTTCCATGTCTTTTTCCGCTCTCTCTCTCACTCTTGGCGACTGCAACATTCCGTGAAAATAGCATCCTCAGCAGTGGCACAAGGAAAGCATTCAGACTAATGGTAGTCCTTAACACGAAACTGATGGGAAATCTGAACGGAACCATTAGTATTAATGACAATAATAACTCTATATACAGGAGAATGTGTTGCTATTGCTTTTTCCCTCTATGATGAAATATATATGTATATATGTATTTGCCTGTATGCTAGAGATGCACAAGTGGTGAGTGTGTCTGCTTTGCTCTTTCTGAGGAGAGAATCAGAGCAAACATATTTCCCGGAATCGAACTGAAGAGAGAGAAAGCAGATGGATGGAATACAATGGAGAAAACGAGAAAATGTTTATGCTTGCTCTTGATTTCCACCTTTACACGCATTTTTCCCGTTCCCCTTCTAAATGGCGAGTTTTCACAGGGAATTTCAGACAAAGACTTTTTCACCAGCTGCTAGCCATATGCATTACATGAGTTGATGAAGAAAGTATAACTATGCTTGTAAAGGGATTGGTACGCCCAGGCTGGGAAAAAACATCATTTGAAGGTCTAGGTAACTCTATATAAGATTTTTCAAAAGGGACAAATTATTAGTCGTTTTACACCTTACGAACCGCTCAATGCTTTACAATAGGTAGAAGCATATTTAAAGATAATTGCTAGATCCTTTTCCTCCTAAAGGAAACATTAACCTTTTCTAGTGTTCTATTCATTTGTGGGGAAAAAATCAGAGGGAAATTTCCTTTTTTGGAAAGGAAATAAAAGCATAAAATGCGAAATACAGGGAGCTATATAAGGTCGTTTAAAAGGAAAATCTGTAAAGAGTAGCTGTCGGCTTATATTTTTAGAGGAAAAAATCTCCTCCCTTTATTTCTCCTTTATGGAAAGGGAAGTGTATAATTAAGCTCATTATTTGCTTCTTAGTTTGGCACTTATTGTTTTCTAGTTGTGTGCTCCTCTTCCAAAAAATACTTATCCTTGCTCTTTTTTTTGTTTATTAGAGGCCCGTTTAGATACAGCATGAGGTGAAATTGGAAAAGGGAAAATTTCGACAAAAAATATAACTTATCTTAACTGCAAACTCGCTAACAATGGCTAGTTAGCTCAAAGCTATCAGACAAAAGTAAATATTGCCATCATTCAAAGAAAGTAAAATGAGGCATTTTATTCCTCCCAACGACGTGATCCAGTCTAGACGGTATTGGAAATTGCTGGCAATAATTCCAAATGTGATATTCTCAAAAGTGTTTTGAAGGAATGGTGTAAGAATTAAAAGCAAGAGTACCTTCCCAATTTTCCAGACAGTATACCCATTCTCTATATTATAGTAACAGGGTTCTCCTCTCTAAAACTGGCAATGACTTTGTGGAATCTTGAAAGTCATTTTACACTCAGTAGATGAAGTAAATAAACTCTCATCTCAACAAACAACCTTAACCATGTTCACTTAACTTGAGATAAAATTTAATACCAAAAACAGAGCCCCCGACAACCATTCATTTCTTGCTAAGTGTGTCGAGCAAACTTTTTCAAAAAAAAAACAAGGAAGCCCTCCAAAATTCCTCCTCACTTTCCCTCCACTAGCTTTAGCTTTCTCTAAAAATAAACTATAAGAGGTAAAATGAATTACTCCGTAATCGGGCAATTTTACATGTGCTAAGTTTACGCAAAACTTGAATACCTACATATGATGCGGCAAGCGGTGGCGGGCTGAATGTAAGAGTAGTAATTCATGTAGGAGCTTTCTCTTTCTCCTTCACAAAAACTTTCCACGTTACTGGTTTCTCCTTAGGTGGTATGGTGGAATGTATTATATGCATACCACATCACGATATAATATTTCAACGGAATGTGTGTCTCTGAGAGAAAATGTGGGGGTATAACGTCAGGACAACAAAAGTCGGAAAGTTTGTTGCTCGTGGTGTACACTAGTTCATTATGAGTTAGCAAGTTGTAATTGAAAAACTGCGTCACACACACACACACACGCAAACGAACCTACACAAAAGTATTATATATATACGTGTCTCTAGCTAATGGTCTCACCCATGTGCTGTTATTTACTCCGATGAAATGGCATAACAATCAATCATAGAGCAATTTTCTAAAAGTAGAGGAGAGAGAGAAAGAGAGAGTAATAAAGGAACTCGGCACAGGGAAAACTTTTTTCTAGCTACTTGTAAACAAGCTGACATTCTAGAGGGGAAAAGGAGTTTTGGTGTTATTGGAGTAAACAAGGAAAATATATACAATTTCCCAAAGACTTATGGCTGGAGAAACGATAACTAATGGTTTTAAAATTGAACCTGAGCAACTCTCACAGAGGTAATGATTTTCTTCAAAAAAAACTGTCTCTATAAGCTGTCCAATATTTGGAGAAAGGTAAACATGACAGAGAAAGAAAACTGTCGTTATTTGAAACAAGGGGTGTTTCGCAATTTTCAATTCTTTTTTTTTTACCCATCCCTCTTTTTCTGCCTCTCTGCAAAGGTAATAAAAGTTTCATTAGTAATTCTCAGGAAAAGTTGGCGAGGGGGATTAAGCTTTGATTTTGTCTTTTTCAATGGGGATTACCTTCCAGTTGATTTTTATTTTGTGGATATTTCCCAGTAAGTAAATATTTTGAAATAACAGCACACAAACAAACACTATTAATGTTTGTCTTTGAACCAATAAGGAAAACAGGAGAGGTAGGCTTTTATTACTTTTTTCTTCAGGTAGCCCACTTGGAGACAAACATCTCTTGGAAGACGATATTAAAGTAGGTATTTTTTTCCAGAGAAACTCCTCTTCCTAGACGGATTATATTGTCGTTGTAAGAAGAAAAGCATACTTTGCTTAGCAAATAGTTGCTTGGAAATTGGAAAAAAAGTTCAATTCTTGGAAAATGATAATAAAAAACCAAATGAAATATCAAGTTCTAAGAAGGAACAAGAACGTCATTGGAAAAAGCAAGTGGGGTTTCTTTGAAAATGTTGGATATTTTTTTTTAAGTCTATAAACAGCATAATACGTGAATCTCAGCTGGATTAAGGATTATTTCTAAATTGGAAAATTCACAAAAAGTCTTTGTCTTTCACAAAAAGTGAGTGAAAAGACCTCATTTGAGTTGTTTCTTACGTCATCACAATTTCTCCATATGAAATTGTGCTTGTGACAAAAATGCGCAGAATTATATTTCAAAACTTCTCCCAACCTTATTTTAGGGATCAATCTAATGGCATAAGTTGTATCAGCAAGTTTTCTTTTTTACACAACCATTTTTACTAACGATATCAGCAGACCGTTATCTTCTTCCTTTTTTCCACAAACTTCCAGTGGATTACCAGCATTTTCTCACTCCCCTCTTTACGAAATAAGGGGAAGCTTCATATCAAGAATTAAGGAACGAAGATTTTTTTCTCGTATTTTCCCATCATCTCTTATTCTTCTAATTGAACCTAATTGTTTCTGACACTATCCGGAAAATCAATTTCCTCTTCTTTCCCATCCTCCGTATAAATCTCTAGTAATAAAATTGTCGAATGCTTTTAACTAGAATTTATTGCCCTTTCTTCCATCTCCCACTCTACATAACTTGATTACGTACCAGGAATCGAAGTGAATAGATGGAGAAAAAAAACTTCAAAATACATTTCCTTTTCCACAAGTCAACTTACAAGATGATTTTTTTCAGGAGGGGGCAATAGGAATGGTGAAAACTTAAAAATAAGAAAAAGTATTCATCCATTTAATGGCGACGGTTAAGAAGACAAAAGAGGATTTCCAGTCAAATTTTCCTGTAAGTAAAAAACAGGAGTACTTTATTGGATAAATTTTTCTCGCCTTTTTTCCTCCTATTTTTTCACCTCTGTCTAGAATTTTCCTCGGGACACGTGTGCAACCAACATAACACAACGTGTTTGGCATTTGCTCTCAGAAAAAACACAAGAGAGAAGTTTTATTTGAGAAATGGCTCAACTTTTAGCTTCTCACTTCTTGGAATGCTGTAGTAAAACCACACATGACGAAAGAGAAGAGCTTCAAAGGTTGGGAAAAAATATGCGTGTGTTTGTTTTCACTCTGGGGTACAGAAGAAAAAGGGTATTGAGAGAACGTTGTCAATGATCCAATGTGTAAATCCAAAGGAGAAAATATTTACGATCAATTTATTCCTTCGGTTTTGTTTCCTTCCATATTTACGATCTAAATAAAAAAAGGTAGCACATGAAATAGAGAGGAAATAGT
Organism: Sinodicranocentrus sp. ZH6; assembly: GCA_027743935.1. NCBI lineage: Eukaryota > Metazoa > Arthropoda > Collembola > Entomobryomorpha > Entomobryidae > Sinodicranocentrus > Sinodicranocentrus sp. ZH6. The sequence continues at coordinate 69,203 of JAHZNA010004769.1, read as the reverse complement.
AAAAAGCACATAATTTTTTTTTCTCTTCTAAACTAAACATATCCTGAGAGAGGAAGGTGTAGAAAACTATGTCTCATTCGCACCTTCATGAAATAAACAAAGAAAATGAATTGGCTCGTAAAACCCCGTATGATCCTGTACTTTTCATGAAGCTTGGCAAAAAAACAACAAATTACTAAACATACGCATTCAAACACCTTTCTCTGATATCATTACAGTATAAAAAGGAGAGAAAGCATATAACTTTTGAAGAGAAGTATTTGATTGTTTAGTTTTTTTGTTCTTTTGCTATCACTCCAAAAAGGTAGAGATCCAATCAAATTTCCTTTGAATGCTACATCCCCAATTTCTCTTATTATTGAGGATATTGCGGTAAACACAATAAAACGTGGATGTAAAATTCCAGAAAATGTTGGAGAATCCTAATGTCATTGTTTAGGCGGAATATTACCTTGAAATCGTGAGAGCAACGCGTTTTCCTGAGAGGAAACATTAAAGGAAATTCATGCTTGAATTATGCACCAGCATTCCACTCAATATTATGCAATCCTACAAGCACGAGAATTTACGTTATATATGGTGTTACGCAAAGGGAGGAATTCCTTAGAAAAAGAAGAGTGAAGCTCATAGTAAAATGGTGTACATTACACTACACTTTTTTTCCTAGAGAAAGTCATACAAATATTTTATTGTCTGTTTAAAACTCTCTCTCTAGATATTTTCCTTATAGAAACCCCTTCAATTCTCAAGTGGATGAAACTAGTTGAAAGGATAACAGTGTAATTGGGATAAACCTTTACAAGATTTTTAGTCTTGTAATTCGCAAACCTTTGCAACATTAATGTTTTCTGTCTCCACTTTTCCTATCGCATATCCGGTGAAAGGCGGATACAGCATGGTATAATATAAGTGGAAAAAGATAACAGCTTCAAATTTTCCTAAACTAAACGTCCCAAAGATTCTAGTTTTTTCTGGAAAAATGACGCGCCGTCTGGTCACGGTCTTTTGTCTGTGAAAAACCCCCCAGTTATATGTTTTCTCTTGTAATGCAAAATACTTTCCCCCTTTTCATCTCTCCCTTTCCTCTTTTCCCAAAATCGGCCACGACAGCTCAATGGAAATGCGTGAGATTGACGACAAACTTTTTTTCGTTTCACAAAGTGAGCATTTGATAAATGTGGTCTTTTCCAACTTTAAAAAAAACTTGTCTCCACACATTCATCACCTATTTCATTTTCACACTGCAACTTTTTTTTTCTCCAAAGAAGAAAAGAAATTTCAAAATCAGTTTTCCCCATTCACATTGAAATGAGTTAGATCCTAATAGGATCCATTTTTTTCATTCCTTCATGCAATATTCCTTTCTGGAAATAGAGAAGTATGCACAAGGGAAGGAAACAAAAGACTAAAAAAAAGCCAAATCTGTCACCGTAGTTCTGTGTGTCTGTAAGGCGCTCATTTTAAATCACAATAGTTTGTAATGGGATCAAATCCTTGAGGGAATCATAGAATATTTCCCCTTTCAAAAAATAATCCTCCTTGTCAACCACAATTATGCTAATTTCCTTTCCCATTCTATCCTCCCTCTTTGTGCTTCCCTTTTTTCTAGAACAAAAAATAGGGTGATACGAATTCCTAACGTTAAACAAACATTGATATTTTTTCTCTCTTGTTTAAAACCAGCCAAGCGTCACTACATCAACACCAAATGAATATTATTCTCCTGGTGGAGCAAAAAACCATAGAAAAATTGAACAATGGAGGTATTAAAAATTATATGGTTTCAGGTATTTTTTTATCTCTTTTCACACAGAAAAGTACATGATGCGGTCATTCCCCATTGTTTTTTTCAGAATTGCTTTTGTTTCCCCGGTGAAAGGAAAAACCTTCATTTTCAATGTCACTTTGGAGAAATCCAGCTGACAACAAGTTGAGGTCATTTGATACACCACAAAAAGGTGGAATATATGTACAACTGTGTTTGTTGAAAAGTATCTTGTTTGTTCTCAAATGTTAGTTTTCTCTCTCATTGAGAGATATGAACTAGGTGTTTGTGAGCAATTATCTCTAACTAATCCAATTACGACAATGAGTTTCCAATGTAAACAAAAGTGTGGGAAACTGTCATTTGAAGTAACTTCTAATTTTACCAACCTCAAACGTGCCTCTCAGTAGGGAATATTTTTGTAATCGATGTACTGGAGTAGTGCAAAAAATTCCACTTTCCCTTTCACATAATATTCAACAATGAAAGGAGAGAGAGAAAATTGGAGTAATAAATGGAAGAAGACGTTTTTGAAGAATAAAAAAATCCCAAAGAAGCTTTCCAAGATGACTCTGGGAAAAAGAAAACCTGTGTGATTCTCAGGTTGACTGTGATGGAAAAGTGAGGGAATCCTTGTAAAAAATTCATTTCTCCCATCGATTTTATGACCATTTAGGGATTGTTTTTAACAAGATGGCAATCATTTTACGACGCTGAAATACAAGTGTCATATATATACCTACTTTACACATATAAAATTCAATGTATATATTCATTTATACCTTTCCATATTTTCTATAAAGGATATTCCACCTGGAAGCCAACCTCTAAGCTTCACCACCGCTCAAAATTGTAACCAACCTTCGTGTTTTTTTCATACAAGAGGACAAGCAATAAAAGGAATTTTCTCGTTGAATGTGCCACATTGTGAAACCGTCTTGTTCCTCCGTTTCCGAAGAAAATGTATCATTAAGCCAAGAAGTGGCCGTGACGTGGAGTAAAGGAGAGAGGAAAAATCTCATTTTTGTTATTACCCTCTAAGACTCGTTTTTTTCAAGAGAGAGACAGAGAAAGTGTAAAGGGAAAAGAGAAAAAGGGCGATGTAAGAAGGACATTTAGCTCAATTGCTCATACTGACAGTAAATCCGTTCATTCCCTCTTATGGTTTCTCACAACAGGCAATTCCGTAGGCGTGATATCCCATTTACAATTGGGGAGTGGAGGATAAAATTGAAATCGCCCAAACAAATTCTTCCGGCTCATTTTCAGGAAAACATCTTCATAAACCCAAGGGTATTACATGGCCCTTATAAACATGTATCTTATTGCACGGTTGCTTATCTCATATATATATCCATGTCCCCCTTTTATAGAGAGAAAGGCGACAGAGAGAGAGAGAGAGAGAGAGAGAGAAAAAAAAAGAAATTTTATTTTCGGTGATCCCAAAACCAGGAAATGTGTGAGCGATAAGATCTCTTTTTCATGGAATCCATCCCAAAAAGAATGTCTCACAGCCGCTACGTCCTTGTACACAAACATAGAAAGTGAGTAAAAACTCCTACTCAATTCTTGTCATTTCTCCCATTTCCCTTATACATCTGTGTATATGTGGTGGGGTGCAAAGGGCAAGACAAACTGAGAAATAACACTATCCCACCTCTCTCTCCTCACACACCGCTTACAAAAGAGGGAAAAAACACTTTTGGAAATAAAGCAAGATTGCGAGTCGAATTGAGAATTATAGAATGGGACTAGGGGAAAACTACACGTTTAAATTTGAACACTAGCATAACACAATCTAAGTAGCAATAGTTGTCCTCGTCTTGAAGAAAAAAGGTAATAGTAATCCAAAGAGAAAGAGAATAAGGAGACCGACAAATGAAAAATGGACTAAAGGGGCGCAACCCGAAACCCAGGTTGAAAAGCAAAGTTGAAAAATAAAGAGACTCGATCTGTCTCCTTCTCCAGAGGACAACTATTGGAAAGAAAAATAAACCAAAAAAACGGGAATGGAGGAAAGAGCTCGTGACACTTTTTAAAAACGGTGAGTGGAATACTGGAGAAAAAAAGAGAAAGAAGAATCGTTTGTTCGGCAGTTTTTTCTCTCTGGTTTTCTCTTCCCAAAAAAAGAGAGAAGCTATGAAACTGCAAAATGTTCTTGAGCATTTTTTCCCCTTTTTTTCTCCCTTTAGTAGATTTTAAGCCTTGGGAAGGGAAAGATGAAAAAAGAGATGAGGCTGGAAAAAGGGAAAAAGGAAGAACAAGATTTTTTTCCTTTCGATAGTACACGTATGATGGGATTTCCATTAGGCTCAACTTCCATCTAAGCTCTCTCCTCCCGACAACTTTCGAATAATATATCTAGGTTAAAATACCGATGTCACTGTACACCACACATACAAACTCTTATATCTTTTGCATCTATTCCTTCTCCCTCGTAAGAAAAAAAAATCCAATTGATATACCACTCATACATCAACATTCTAGGAAAAGATGGAGAAAAGATATTGGAGGAGTGCTAACTCATTGAAAGTATTGCTCACCTTTCCTTTTTCAGAGTTGATGGCACGTACGTACTTTTTTTTGTTTTCTGTCTTCTTCAAATGCTCCCATACTATTCTCAACTATATTGGATTCTCTGTTATATAATGACATCAAGCTTAATCCTCCAAGTACACATTCATCCATCCCACTTGAGTTGGGCATAAAGCGTAAAACTATATTATCCTTGTTTGAGACACTTTCAGTAATAAACGCACCCTTTTTTTCATATGATATCTTCTTTTCTCCCTCTTGACTAAAAACATGTGCTTGTGACTCCAGCCCACACTTCATATACGAGAGAGACACACTCATGCAGAGTAGGAAAAGTCGGAGTGGAAAAAGTAAAGAGAAAACAAACAAAGAGACAAAAGGGGAAGATGTGATCCAATTTCCTTTCCTGATCGTCTTACTATCAAGAAAAAGTACAAGTAAAGCACTTTTCTTCCTCGTCCTCGTTCCCTCTCCATCTCTTATTTTTCTCAGAGAAGTAGCTATAGGTTGAAGTTGTGTGTGAATGTAGAAGGTTCGTTGGTAATATTGAAGGATTTTCTCCTAGAAGAGAAAGGTGATTGCATTTGCAAGAAGCTTAGTTGGCATTTGCCAAAAGAGAGAAAATATATATAGAGATATGGGATGGCTACACATTTTTTTCTTCTATGTTTGCATGTTAGCTAGAAGTTAGTCAATCACTCAAGTTGCTCTACGACGGCTTTCCTCTCTTTCATGTTGACGTTACATCATAGCCGTTTGCTCACTTCCCTACTGTGATTTCTTTTTTTTTTCTTCGGTTCGGTTTTTATTTATAAAAGAGAGAAAAATTGCACTCAGGCTTATGCCCTTTGCTTGTTTTTCTTAGAGGTTGTATGCTTATGGGATTCGGAAGTTGTTAACGATGCAACTCCTTCTTTTTACGCACACGCATAATTTGATATTTGCATTTTGGACAGCAACTGTTGTTGTCGTGAGAGGGAACAGTTATACACCTGGGGAGAGGGAAAGGATTTATGCATACGATTCAATTTGCAAGTTGGCAATGTTAAATGTGATATGAGCTAGATAAGCTATAAAGTTTCCAGTTTTTTGTTTGAGGAAAATAGGCTTTGGAAAAAAAATAAGGGTTTTGAGTTATTCGAGTTTTTTTATATTTTTTAGAAAATACATATCCCGCACGTTTGTCCTTGTCTGGAAGCCTGGAAGAGAGAAGAGAGAGAGAGAGAGAGAGAGAGAGAGAGAGAGAGAGAAAAGGAAAAGAGATAAATGTTCAAAATATAAATTACACCCTATTCTTACATTTTTGTTGGAAATGTTAAATACATTGATAAAATATTGTATACCCTGTACGTGCCTTTCTTTTCATACATTTATAAATGAAAAGCTTCCTTAGAAAATTGGGTGAAATGGAGGGAGAAAGAGGAACTGGGTGAAAAGTAGGAAATTGTGAAAAAAAGATCCAAGGACAACTGTCCCACTGTAAATGTTTCCCATTACAAACTTTTACAATTTTGTTGTGGCCACTGGTTGTAGTCGACATTTGCGAAAATAAATGTTGACGTTTCAGAATAAAAAAGACTGCTCCTCCCTGCAGCATCCTTTCACAAAATACTTTGTACGTGACAGCTGCATTTCCTTTCAACTCCATTTTACTCAGTTGACGTTCTCCCTTTGGAAAATCTTGTGAATTCAACCGTGCTTCCTGTTATGATCGTTCGATTTCCTGGAGAATGTCGAGATCAGAATATAAAAAAGGATTTTTTCGTTTGCATTTTTGTGACGCGAAGATAGGGAGCACAGTGACAGGATGAGATTTTTCAGGAGATTGTATTCCGTCCACTTTTATCAAACTAATTGGGCCACTGCATCCATAGCATTTATAAAAGTAAAAAACATCGCAATTTTTTCAGCCCCCCGTTGCTCAAAAACATTTTCTTTATGGGGAAAAATAACATTGCCAAAAGAAGACGTAAGTTTTGCCTGAAGGACGACGGTAAAAACATAAAAAAAACTATACAATTTTTTTTCTGTCTATCCCCAGCATGAATGTGATGGAAAAGGAAAAGCATGAAATATACTTGAACAAGTAAACGGATGACCCCCCATGTGAGTCATTCAGTAAAATGACCCATTTGTCAGACCACGAAAAAAATTCACAGTGGACGACTTTGACCATGTCTTTGCTTTCCCTATTATTGTTCAAGTTTCCCAGAGAAAGCACGTTCCCTGATTTTTTCTCTTTGAACAAATTCTCTGCGTGTGAAAGTCAAGTATACACGACCATGACATGTATTGCAAAACTAGCCAGCTTTTACATATATCCTTATGACATAAAGTGAATAATTTGTTTTTACTTGAATATTAGCGCATTCATCCTTGGTTTATTTTACTAGAAATTATGTTGGACATGGAAATTATAATCATTGATAGAATACAAAAAGGAGGAAAAGTTTAGCGGAGAAAGTGAGAGAGAGTACGTGTGTAGAGAAAATTAATATTAAAAAATGAGAAAGCTTTTTCTCCTCTAGAAAGCAATCCCACATAAATATATAATACAAAAAATGCCACTTTACAAAAGAAACTGTTCCCAAAATTATGGCATATTTTTCACTTTACTTTGACAGGCTATTTCAGTCTCAAGGATTTATACAACATTTCAAATATATTTTATTTCTTTTGCAAAAGAAATTTTATACATTTTATAAATAGCCTCTAGGCTAAAAAAATCTCTTTCCTCAACAACTCCACCGCCTTCCAAGTATCATATAGATTTGCATAGTGAGTGGGGCAATTTCTCGAAAAACTTCCATCCGTCCCAATTGCCCTTCTATTAAAGCAACATGGTTCATAATGGAATACTGCGGCTGGGAAAACCGCAAAATTGCATAATATTAATTTTAAACAACCTGACCTCTCAAATAACAACCAAAGAAGTTTCCATCCAGGTTTTCTCCTTTTGATTGCATCCCTTCACTGGCTCACTAATGACATCACCAATTTGCATATTGAACAACTTCCACTTGAAACAAGATTCTCTGCGACTTTCTCTTCTCCTTGAGGAAATGTGGTTGTATTCTCATCTCACAAAGTTGCTTTTTTCTCTCTTTCTTTCTTGAAGCACACTTTCAAATATTTATATACCATTACTGAACGAATCTTGCAGAGACACTGTAGTTGAGAGAAAGTTGGAAGTTTTCTAAAGGGTACATGCTGGTTTTTAAAGTGTTTCCGCATTGGAGACGAGTAACATCTGTTGTTTACTTTAAACTCGTCCTCTCCCTTTAAATTAATCTGGAGACACCAATAAAATTCCGCAACTCTGAAAAAGTTACTTTTATCCTTTCTCCAATGAGCAAAGTGGAAAACTCGTGCACTTTCTTGGTGTTTTTGTAACTGCTGGATGGAGCATCTAATGTCTGAAATAAATATTGGTAAACCAATATTATATATAGCAAAGGGTGGAAAATTACCATGTTTTCTCTCAAACACAAGCCTCAACTCTTTTACAAATAGTGGGCTATTTATACCTCTAAAAATAGAGGCAAGTTTGTCTGAGGATTTTTTTTCTTTTGAATTTTAGAATTGGGCGCCAGGACTCTCATCCAGATAGAGAGGAAGATGACGGTTAAAGATTATATTTTGCATTTTCATTGAGACCATGTGACCGGAATGTAGTATTTTAGTCTTGTGCTTCTTCTTCCTTCTTTTTTAATATTCTTGACTATCGACTTGTGTCTGCTTTTATGACACTCTTAAACTCCCATGCAGATTGAGATATGAAGCTTTTAGCGAACAGAAAACAACCGCATTTTGAATTTATCTTAAGAATCTGTTGAGTCCAAATTCAAGTAATATCAGGAATTTTGACTTGCTTTTTCCTTTAGGAATTCAGTTTCTCAATTTTTATATAAAATCATTTAATAAAATTATGAGCTGGTAAAAATCAGCTTTCCTCATTAGTTAAAAAATTAGTACATAGCTTTTCTTTTAAAAAAATGTTAAAACTTTCATTATGAAACTTTTCTCCTGTCACGCAGCCCTTCTCAAGTTGCTATTTCCCCAAAACTATGCATTCAACTCTTCACCCTTTGCTAATTTATCTTTGAAAGGAGAGTAGCATTCATAATCAGAAGGAATTTCTGAGAAGGACTGCAAGAGTGAAATTTTAAACAAAACTCACTCTCTCCGCATTTTGACCTTCGCCCACAAGAGCATTCCTTCATTTCTTTCCTGTATATCCTAATATATCCCACCACCATATCAAAATATATACACACTTCCACCCTACAATTCCAGTGCACACTCGGATTTTATTTGTTTCTCTGCTAAGTCCCAAACCATATAGAAGTGCAACTTTTGAGAGTTCCACTAGTACCTAATATGACACCGGCGAAATGAATGCAACACGAGGAAAAGAAAACTATACATATGTATCCAGCTCTGTTGCGGCTTTCAAGCCTTTCCCTCTACTTTCACCCGTCATTCATATGCAATGCAGCACTCATGTAAGTTCACGCAGTTCTGCACTTCTTTCCAGTCTCCTTATTTCGAATACATTCAAGGGGAAAAATGACACAGCAAAAAGATTTTCCTTTTTGTAACCCAACTCAACATCTTTGCCTTCGAGGATGCAACTCTAACCATGGCCCTCCACACTAGTGGAGAGAGAAAATCTTGAAGAGTTTTTTTTTTTAAAAAAAGTGAAAGTGGAGAAAATCACTTGGTCAAAAAAATGAAGAAAGTTACATTGTTGCATCGTTCTATATCCACTCTTTCGTACGAGGCACAAGTGCAAGGCTTTTCATTTTTTTATTCTTTTGGCCTTCATATTAGATATTTTTTCTGGTGCAGTGCATCCTTCGCCAAGAAAAGATTTTCTAAAGAGATATCCCAGATTTTCTTTTGCATCCATGTATATAAGTCCCTTACCGAGAATTTGGATTTCAAGCACATTTTTATCCTCCCTCCCTATTGTGGGACGACGTGCTTCTAAATGTATATGGAAGTTTGACCGTTTTCTAGTAGATTTTCGAGAGCTTCACACTTGACTCGTATTTTCCCCATGTAAAATCCAAGGGAAACTTCCTAATGAGCTTTTGGTGTGAAAGGATTATTTGCCCAAAGTACACAATTCCTTCATTCATTTTCTACAGGGAGGTGCTCACACTGTTTCAAACTGTTTATTTTCCACATCTCTCTCTAGTCCTCTTCTCCATGCTACTTTATTCTGGGGAGGAGAAGAGAGAAGAAAAGAGTGCTCTTTTGTTTGAAAAAAACTTTACATTTTCCACTTCCCTTCATTTTTCCCTTGCTTGCTCACCCTCTCTTTCTCTCTCTCTCTAAAAGATCATGTTTATGAGTCTAATGGGGGAAATTTTCATGATGAAGTGGCGTTCATGGAATGTTAATACTTGTTCTTGCACTTTTTCCCCTTTCAACTTTTTGAAAATGAAGGGGAAAATACCAAGATCCCTTTTTTCGGAATGAATATATAACAAGTAAATTGAGAACAGGGGCTAGTTGCACTATACGAATCATCATTCAGATCACTATTATGCACACACACACACAAGGAAGAAAATTTCCCTTTCAAAACTCAAGCTGAGATTAGCAAAAAATATTCTAGATAGGTAGTCGTCGTTAACTTGACTACCACATGGTTTAAAAGTCTGGATATTTTACGCACCCTTTTGAAGAAAAAAATAATGTCATTTGCGCTATAAAAAGGTTGTAAACTACTGGAACAGATTTTCCAACAAATGATATCATCCTGGAATCTCTAAAAGGAAAAAAATCCACTAACCAGATTTACTTTCCCTTTCACCTATTTTCCCAGATTAGGAATAGCATAAACTTCATCAAGGAAAATTAATTGGAGAGAGGGAGCAAAAGTAATCCTTGCATATTAAATAGTATTCTGATTTCCCATCAACAATCTGTCTTGCCAGATGCCAACTTGGAAAGTGGGTCATTCCCGTGATCAATATCTTTCATTTTGTTATCGCGTCAAATTGTCATCTAAAGTTTGCTTTGACGTTTTATCCCAAAAACCGTTAGTTTTGTCAGATAGTCACCCAACCCTCTTCCGAACTACCTACCAAACAGATTTTTTGTAAACAGAAGAAAGAGGATAAACCCGTTAAAACTCCTTCCCCCTTAAAAAAATTATACCATAAGCCATTATAAAGTTGACATAGTTTAGAAACTTATTATGCAAATATTGCAGTGGGATCGAGGAAAACCAGTTTTGTTTTCTAAAATCTCTCTTTCTCTCCTACCAAATTTTCCAAAGATCAATTTTCCAGCATTGAACAGCTGGTGGGAGGAATTTCTATGGTTTATATTCCAGGGAAAAAATACCCTTCTTTTCTTATCTTACGAAGAGCACTCTCTGCTCATTTATTTTCTAGAGTTTTACTAAATTAGTGAAATGTTGGAGTGAATGAGGGAAAGTTGTGAATTGAAAAGAAGCTCTTTTTTATGAGTGGAACCATTTTCTCTCATATCTATTGTGCCGTCGTCCCCTTTTCATATCACTCTGAAAATTATGAATATGCATTTTGAGCCAACCAACATTTCAATCATTCTCTTTTCTCTCTTCTGATGCAAAACAAGCAAACAAAAGGAAAGCTTGGGAGAAAACTTACATCATAACAAGCAAGAGTTCCCTTCTGGTAGAAACAAATAATAAGAAAAGAAACGGGACTGCTCTTCAACTCTATTCTCAGAAGATGTTTGTCGAAAAAAAATATGTGAAGAGAAAGCGGAAAAAAGAAAAGACGTTTTGAGAGAAGAGACGCTCAGATGATGGAGAGAAAATGAGGTTGAGATGGATGTAAAGAATGATTGGAAGTGATGAAGGCTGAGAGAGTCATTAATCATTCATTGGTGGTTAGATAATGAGAGGGGATGACTAAGGTTGGAGACATTTTACTTAAACTTCAATCTCCGTCTTGATTCCTGGTTTGATGTAGTGAAAAAAATCCCACTATTTTGGGGAAAGGGAGAATATTTCTTGGAAAACTCACAAACACAAGCTATTCTTGTCTCACGGCACTTTCATGTAGACATTTTGTCTATTTCGATTATCCCCGGCTTGACAATGGATAGACGAGATTTTCCCTTCTAGCGTCAACTTATAACATTTGAGTCTACAATGATTTTTTTTCTCTCTTCCCGGAAATTCCTTTTGTAAAAAGACAATCCAGCTATCGACTTGATTTTTCCATGCCTTCCCCTCCATTGATATTAGATCATCAACTTTCTACATTAAAATGGAGTGAAAGGGAATTTTTTTTCCAGAGTATTATTTCCCCAGATTAAATATCACTTGTGTAAGTAAAAACTTTTCAAACATTTTTTCCTCCCTAGTGTAGAATTTCATAGAGGATGTATGTTTGCCTCCTCACAACAATATTATTTTTCCAGCTCGCTTCCCTCCATCTCATATGCATGGAGTGTGAGGCGTGTGCTGGATTTTTTTTTCACTTTACCATTTTTTTTACTTCTTGCACAAGAGGCTAGCTGGGCTGATGCCACTTGGCCTATTCATAAATCCCTATGAAACTCTCAAGAAAAGGTTTGTATTCCCGTTGGGTTCCCTCCTGCTGTAGAGTCACTGCCAGAAGTATTACCACTCTTGGAGGACTTTCTCTTTTTATGAACGTTCTCTCTATAAGAAAGATGTATATTTTTTGTCTAGGTCTTTGCTTTTCCTGTCTCCAGACAGAAATGGGAAGGAAGAGTTAAACTCACATCCATTTTCTGAAATAAATTGACCCAAGATTGAAGATGCCTATCGTCCCTCTTTCATAAAAGTCTACATCTTATTTTTTCCTCTTCTTTTGTACATCCACAGCCACAAGGAAGACCAGTGTTTTTCTTTTCATGAATCAAATGACCTCAACCAGCTGCTTCACTAGTTGTGAAAGGCGAGAAATAAGACAGCAAGGAATAAGTAACCATATTACATATATTTTCCACCATATTGCTCCGACACTAAACTATTTCATCTGGAGAAAAGCAAAAAGAAAAAAATTCGTATATTCAACTCAGAAAAACAGTTACCACTGGAGAGTATAGGAAATGCGTATGGGAAACATCCTTGCGGCACTAGATTGACTAGTGAACCTTGTCTTTAGAAATATCCTTAACAGCGGTGAGTACACTGTTAGTAGTGTATTTCAAGAGGGGTTATCTCACTCACATTTTTGTTCCAATACACCCAAAGAAAAGAGTTTATAGTGAAAGTAGACATACACAAAGTGAAAGGATGAAAAGGATGGATGACGGATGAATCGAGGTAAAGTGACTGCCTCCAGCAAATCCTGAGCTTGAATACCTACTCCGGATCTTGTCTGGATGAAGTGTCCATATGTATTTGAATACTTTTCAATTATAGCCGTAAATAGTCAATATAGATATATACATAGAGCATATTTTCAAAACCTTTTGAACTTTCAATCTTCAATAAGCTTGGAAGCTGTGAGAGGTCATGACATTCATTTCAAAATTTATTTTCCCTCACCTTCACCTCCCAAGATGCTTGACAGGAGTGAATTCTAAAGCTTAGCTTTTGGAATGAAGGCAGACATCCGGAAATATATTAACTATAAATGGCGCCCCACTTGAAACCTAGTGTATTCCGAGGATCCCTTTGTCATTTTCTCATTTAAGAACAAAGGGAAAGGCGAATAAGATCTTTCTTTGTCACAAGAGTATTTTTAAATGACTTTGCATTTTTTCCAGTTTTTTCCCTCCAGGAGGAATAAAGCTAATCATAACATATATCTGAATTTTCTACTTTATTATTACCCACTAGAAATATTTCTGCCTATTTAGATATGTCCAACTAGTTCTTCAACATCAAAAGAGTTCTCTCCAAACAAAGCACTTTTTCACTTAAGTCTTTTTTATTAAGGTAAAAAAAACGACTTCACGGCTCCTTCCTCCTAACATAAATACAGAACAAGATTACACTTAATTCCTCCACTTTTCTTTTATACTTTCAAAGAAAGAAAAAACACACACACACACATGTATTCAGATTCAGGACAGGTTGCATTTTACAGGAGGAAAAACTCACCTATTAATTTCCCCTTTAAATATATCTACCTACATATTACATTACATCAATATTTATACTTGTAACTTTTATCCATTTTCTCTCATAGCCAAATACCTCCACATATTCTGCATGTGTAGCTCATGCCATGCATTCCTCAACATGGGAATAAGACTAGAGAGTTCATTTTACAAATCAAGATTACCCCAGTATAAACTGTTTGTGGCAGGTGCTCATATTTTCACTATATTTTTTTTCACCTCTCATAAACTCCACTTAAGACAGCCTTGAAATGTACAAAAGTTTCATTTTTCCCTCAAGTTGATGCTTCCCTTTAATAGCGTGTTAGGAAAAATGAGCAGGATATAAAAGTGTTCTTGACCATTTTTCCCTATAAAAATTCTCATAACAACTTTCTCTCTGTTTTTACTCCTTCCAGAAGAAAAATAACAGGAGTCTTTGTGATTTATCCAAAATTGGCGTGTCCTTCCATTTTCAATCATTTTTATCTCAACTTCTTCCAGGGAAATGAGAGAGTGTTGTAAACTGTAAAAGTGTTGTATTGGAATCCACTCTATGTTCTTATAAATATGTCCTTCTGTTATAACCCCGTGATATACTCTTTACAGAGTGAGGAGCTAAAAGAATATAAAAAAACGTTTCTCACATATATTATATATTTAATCGGTATGCATCATGTAACAGTTACATGTTACGTGGTGAAGGGAAAAAGTGAAACTAGTATTTTTTTCCTAGAGGAAAATCCCTCTCCACCGTATTATTTTGGCAAGCTGCGTATTACCTTTCAGTACTATAATAACGCTCAAGTCAACACCAAGCCACTTCCCAATTTGTTGTTTTCTATGCAATTACTATTTTAACATGAAAACTTGAATATAAACAAGGAGCACTGAGAAAAAAATTCGTATGCATGAACAAGCATATAGCTATACATTCAAGTGTGTGGGATATAAGCTCATTTATTTAGTTTTCTTTTCCATGCATCTATGCTCCTCAACCAATATCCATTATATAGGTATAGACTCAAGGAGGGAAAAAGCTGACAGAGTGACTTGACTGAAATGAATTGTTTTTCACGGAGGAAGTGTAGAAAAATACCTTTTCGTATACACACTATGAAAATGTGGTGGAGGGTGCTCCTCTGTGGGGAATAGAACAAACCTCAGATTTTTATGTGGAGAGGTCTAGCTCTTTTTTTTCTTTAAGAGACTGATTGAGTGGTGTGTTGTTAGCTGGACAAACGGAGTGTGCAAAATGGCCATTTACCACAAAATAACAATGTGTGTACGTTTCGCGAAATGGGAGCCGTTTGAAAAAAAGCATTCTAGCAAGCTTGAAGAATGTATTAATTTCTTAAAGAGGTTATGCACAATAGAGAGGGGATTGTGTATACTTGAAAATATTTAGAGGGAGAGAACACAAAATAAAATATGTTGTAGGGATATTGTAAAAACATTGTTTTCCTCAAGAGATGGAATAACTTGATGGCCTTGTCTTTTTTCGAGTTGAGGGCTCACACTGATTTTGATATTTGGCTATTCCACTCCAGTTTGCACACGCAAGAGGAAAAACAACATTCTTTATATTTTGAATTACATGTTGAAGTAAAATTTCATCAAGTCATAGCTAATTTTCAAAGGAATGCTCGCAATCTCCTTTCATATGCTCTTTGTCACTTTCCTCTCAACTCAACTTTAGCCAATAAAGAGAGAAATTTCTTAGAGTGGGAAAGTTGAATTGTCTTTTTTTTCCACGAGAGTCAATTACCAACTTGGAGTTTTCAAGATACGCCAGCTTCCAAAGAGCTTCTTACATTAATTTCTTGTAGATTCTCTTAGCACAAGAGGAAAAGGGGAGAGTATCACGTTTTCCTATCGAAAAAGAGAAGATTGCAAATAACTCATTTTTATCACCTTCACCCAATCTCAAAAGTGCTTGCTTTCATAGTCTAGGTATGACAAGAGAGAAAAACTATTTTTTCCAGGCTATCATCGCATAACAAGTACATGTGCAAGGGGAATGAGGAGCGAGATAGGAATGATAAAGTTTGCTTCTGTAGCCACACCAAACACATCCATTTCTTTTCTCTTTAACCAATTTTTTTTTTGCAAAAGGGTGAAAAAAGGAGAAAAGACAAAAGGAGAAAAAACAATTCTGAAGAGAAGGAAATCAGACTGAGGGAAAAGTGGCTCTTCATGATGGCCATAAGAAAAAGTCTGATTTTGCTATGCTTGAGCGATTTTCATGACGTAGTTAGCAGTTAGCTCGTTTTCTTAGTTTGCTGACCGAGTTTGTTTTCTTGTTCGGCAACCATAGTTCATTCCACTGTTTTTTCTCTCTCCCACTTGAGGAGAAAAGGACAGAGAATAATCTCACTTTTCTCCATTTCCCCAGTCTCTCTAGGAATTGCGCTTGTTACCTCCTTTTCTAGGTGAACAATGAAAGAGGGAAAACAATTCGTTAAACAATTCTCTCGCTTTCCTTTCCCCCAGTCATTTTGAGCTGGAACTTTATTTTAATGAAATGCACAACATTCTCTTTAGCAAAGCTTATATCAACAGAAGACTATTGTTTTTCTCAGAGTGTGACAGCAAATAAAAATATTATTCTTCAAAATGATGCCACATCGTTGTCAACCTCTCAACTTGGAGTGGGCTAAGAGAGAGAGAGGAATATTGGCTTGGAAGTAAAACTCGAGTGAGGCAGGTTCGTTATGATGTTTTGTATTCATTTCATTTCATCTCGTCCCATTCAAAATCCGTTGCCTCTCTATATCTTTTCAAATTCAACGGGAAATTGTTCACGCAAAGGTAGAGCTGAAAGTTCTTCAACATTTACCTTACCAGGTAGTCACAAAGACGTGAATGAGCATTACAAAATTTCACACCTAGAAAAGAAGAGAGAAAAACTTTTTTCGTGAATCGTATTTACCTCAAAAGTCACTTTTGTTGAATGGGAGCTTGAATGTTCGCAAACTACTCTGCTCTTTGTAAGTTTATAGATTTATTAAATAGGAAAGTCAAATGAAGAAAGAAACGCGTTCTCATCGTTTCTCTAAACGCTGGTGAAAACTTCCATCATTACAAGTAGTCAAAAAGTGTGTGTGTGGTAAGCTGGGACTCGAGGGAAGAATTTAATAAGAATTCAAGGGAAGGTGAAAGAGGAAAAGATTACTAACGTAATCAATATGTCGATCTACACCATCTGGCATTAACTTTCACCAAAAAAATATATAAATGAGAGCAATTGTATATAACAAAATTACGTCACCGTCTAAAATGGTTAAATTACAAGGAAAACTCCTGACCTACACTTTATAGGTTATTCTGTCTAAACATAACTGTCTTCATTGGGTAGAACCTAACTCAGTCTTTTTAAAGTTTTCAAAGGTTACACCCAAACATGATACATATTCAAATCCTTTCATTCTCTCCCACTGTATATGCTACAAGAATTACTCTTTGGAGAGAAAAAAACTCCACTTGGAAAGGTATACGCGGTTTTTGCGCGCAAAAGTTGTATCATTAACTTTTCCCTCTTTAACATCAGGATTTATCACAAACTTGTGATATATTCACAAGACCAAATATACCGTTACAAACATCCTGTGTGAATAAACTTGCATATTTTATAAAATTATACTTTCCCCTCTTCCTCCCATTTTCCCTTGCCAACTTCACTTTTTTGAGAGGGATTTCTATTCATTCGTGGAATCCATTGCAATCTTCCATCACACTTTAAAAAAGGATATTAGCTCGAATTACCACTTTTCTCTTGTAGAGAAAGTAGGGACATTTGTGTTCCGCACTGGTTCCATTAGATTAATATATTATCACTTCAGACTAGGACAATCAGTCTCTTGGTATTTAAGCTAGTTTGTTGCGTTCCACTAACTATTCCTAGCAATCCTTGCTATTTCATTATATCCAACTGTCTGCGAGTGTGTGTTCTTCTCTCTATCTTCCATTCTTAGCTCTATTGTCATCCCGTGTTTTATCGAATTTATTCGAATTCATTGTGTACATAGCGGAATACTTTCTCTCCGAGTCTTACTCCTGTTACGGATGCTGACTCTAGAGCTTCACTTTAGCTTTCTCTTCATCTAATGATTACTTAAGTAGAAACATCTCTGTATCAGCTTTCCTTTTTGGCTCTATACCTCTTTCTCCTCTTTTTCCATCTCTCTCTCTCTGTTTGTGAGAATGCTGAAATGGGAATATGTTTGTGTGTGTTTGGAGAAAGTAGTGAGTGAGCTCTGTCCTAGTTTTTGACAGGGACGTTTTCTCCGAACGCGACCAACTTGGGCTATGAAATTGTTCCATTCCACTTTCTCTCTCTCTCTCTAGGAAAATCCAGCTCTCTTTTACTCTCTGATAATCGGTGTATCTTCCAGTCATAATAACTCAGACAATAAAACATCTACAAGGGGCTTTTGGAAAGGGGACGTGTGCAAACCTCGATTCCATTATCTTCCTAATGAAATGTCTACATGGTTCTTGCACAAGCACTCCAAATCCAGGCCGTATATTCATAGTATTTTTTTGTACCAACCGCCACGCCAACTAAGACTCTCTTCCTTCCCACCTCTGGCTCCCCTTATCAAATTTTCGCAAGAGGGAAAAGTGCAGTGCAGTGTGTGGAATGATATTATTAGTTATAATCATAGTGACAGAAGTGCACAAGATGTATTATTATGACAGAGGAATCATGCCGTGATCAATGCTCCTCTTTCACCACTTTTCTTCTCTCTCCACCCATTATCCCAGGCTATTTCTCTCTGTTCCACTTTTCTCTGGCAGATTTACAAATTATTAGGAAGGACACAAGGATTCGCTGCACGTAATTCAGAGAAAAGGGAGAAAGTGGGAAAGAGAAAGAGAGATGCAGTTACGAGTATGAATGACTTCACCCATGGCTTCTACCCAAAGTGTATGAATGTAGGTAAGGAGGACTTCACGGAACTGTTCCACCACTTAGCCAAGTGACCACTGAGAATGCTTACTTACTCTGCGTGCATGTTTCCCAACCATCAAATGCGGTTTTTAGTAAAACCCCTCTTCCAACGACACAAATTCAAGCTTCCCCTTTCCCTCAAACACAGATTAGGAAAGGGGAGATGAGCAGAGACAAAAAGGCGCAATGGATGACTTCATTTCTTCCTCGTATTCATCTCTGTTGAAGTTGTTGTTTCTGTCTCCTGTTTAAACTAAAATGGGAAAATGGGTTCAAGTTGTAGTCAACGAAAGGAAACTAATGGGAAAGTCACGGTACAAGCTTTGAAGGAGGAAGGTCGGAAATTAAAGCAAAACAAGAATGAAACATTTTCTCTCTCTCTCTCTCTCTCTCTCTCTCTCTCTCTCTCTCTCTCTCTCTCTCTCTTTTCAAAAGACATTTTCTCAGCAACCAAAGACACCACCAGAGAAACAAGGAAGGAATCAAGTATAATACATATCACATCTTTCGTCAATACCTTGTAGACTTAAGACTGAGGAAAGAAGAAGTGAGAATGAAAAGTCTCTCTATTTTTTAGCATACCATCATCAGTGAGCTAGTCCTTCCCGTGGTTTTTCTCCAAACAAGAGATATTTTCCTGAGAAAATATCCTCTTCCTTGACAACCCCCAATATTTCTTGATATAAGAGAGGAAAGAGGAAAACATGAAAGAAATAGTAAACACAGGGACTCTCTCCACCATCCACAAAATATATCCAATGAATGAATGGAGAAAGTCAAAAAGCCGCAGTGTCGAAGTAAAAACAACTTTTACAAGTAAAATCAGCCAAAAAGCCAAAAGCATGTTCTATCTAAAAAAAAGAAGAAAAAAACCTTAAAAATATCGACATATTTATATATCCCCATAAACATTCACATTCTTCCTTCCTCCCACATTGTATGCATGAATCCAACCATCCTTCACCAAAGAAGGGTAACAGTTTAGTCGCACAAGTAATGGTGTAGTTTGTGACTCCTTTGAACTCACAGCTCACTTTCCCTTTTTTCCTTCTCTTGTTCCTCCACACCACACATGTGGAAAATACATAGCCGGCATCAAATTCTACCGTCGTACAGCACCCAAAGCACGTTTTGTTCCCTTTCCCCAAGATTTATGACAAGAATGAATTATACCGTTTAATATTTCGCATACCAAAAATATATAATATTAGTTGAAAACACAAATTAGTTTTGCCCATGTGTCTATGTGTACTACTTTTCCTGATGGTGCTTTCCCTCTTTTCCCCTCCTTGTGAATATAAATTTCATATAAAGTGGTTCGCCTATATACTAACTTTCAACAACAAACAACCAACCAGTTTCCCTCCTTTTTTCCTATATCAAGAAATCTAGTCTGGGTATGTGTTTTATTTTTGTCAAAGAGCTGAACCAACTTATAGGCAAGAGTTTTCTCGAAAAATAAATATATAATATTACGTGTTCCATCTAAAAGTCTTCCAGTCTGCACCCACCTATATCCATATTTTCCCGTTATAGGACAAGGACGAGTTTTTCTCGTCAAGCACGAGTTCTCCCTCTCTCACACAGTTTCTCTCTCTTGTCACATTTATTAATGGTGCCCGAGCGACGGCGGACAGGCTCTTTCATCCGCCTTCCTGGTGACGGATAAAAATGATAGTTTACAACAAAGAATAGTCAACAGCACACACCACACTCACGCATACACATATCATCTATAACATTCCATTGTTATTACGTATGCATAAGAATATAAGGAGGAGTAAGGTGTTGTATATAAACGAGGATGGGACCTATACATAAAAAATATTCTTCTCCATGCCCCTTCTTTCGAGAATGAGAAGGAAAAAAAACTAGAGCAACCACTTCCTTTTTTAAAGGAGTGGTAGCTGTGGTGGTTGAAAGTTGGATTGTACTCTGTTGAAATATGTGTGTCACATGGATACAAACCGACAATGGGGTATTTGCAGAAAAAAATGAAAAGATTTCTTTTTGCAGAAATTTCTTTTATTTTCTGTGGGAATACTAGAAGCAGAGCTTGTAATGAAAACAATGATAGAAGAAGGCAATGAACTATTTTCTTGGGGAAAAGAACAAAAAAAATGCGTAGAGAGAAATATATAGAGCCTATTTCACTTTAGTTTCTCTGTATAGTAGAAAGTGTCAATGTGAATGTTAGTAATATTAGTCAGCTGGAAGAAAGGAATAAAATGCGTTTGTTGTTTTGGTTTTTTTTTTGCTTTTGTAGCAAATAATAGTAAAAAATGTCTACTATAGTGGGTCTGTTGTATATATATCCATATATTTTGAAAATGGAGGGGAGAAAAGAGCGGTTTTTCTATCCACGCTTTCTACTCGACTCATTCATCCCACTGCATTTTTCTTGAGAATGCGATGGAGGAGGAATATCTCAAAAAACTTCTGGAAGACAAAAAAGCCTTATAGTATTCCCTGTGTAATAAAGGAAAGCTAACAAAATATCCAAGTCAAAGGGAATAAACAGCGTGGAAAAAATGCCGTGTATTTCTGAGAAAAACCACATACCCTTTTGATGTCTCACTTTTTTTCTTACTCTGTGTAAATCTCTATCTAAAATGGAAAGTGAGATAGGAGGACGGATTTTTTTGATATTTTCTTCTCTACTGACTACAGTGAATAAAACATTGGGAAGCGATGGTGAAAAAGAATTTATCTTTTTTAACTTTTTACAACAACCAAAATGCACGTGCACCTCCTTGTGATGTTTTTTTATACTTATTTGCATTCCGTCAACAAGCTCTTGTGTGAAATATGGAGTTTTATTTTTCCAAACTGACACAGCCTTACTTTTGTGGAGGGAAAAGGAAAATGAATTTGCTTTGATTTTTGTTTTTCTCCTCATGCCTGACTTCCTTTTAATTATATAAAGTATTCTATACTCTGCTTTGATAGGTTAGGTAATTTAAATTCTTGATTATATCAAAGATACCTTCTAATATTATTCACGGAATCCTGTTGCCAGGGAAAGAAAAGAGAAAAGCACCTTCATTATCATCACCCCTACACCTTCATTATGCAAGTCTTAAACTTGCTCAAAAATCAATCTCCCCTTTCCAAGAAGAGTCCTTGCTCAGAATATCTTAAGACTGAAGAAGGGAAAAAATTAATGAGCCAGCAAAGACACTCATGTCACGTGTACACATCAAATCAGCCAGGTTTTTTGGCACCTTGATTCTCCTCAAGTGTTATAGCAAAAATGTCCTTTTTCTCTCTCTCTCTCTCTCTCTTTCGTCGTCATTATCTAAAACAGTGTCATTTCCTCAAGAAGCTTTTTCTCCTGTATAAACCATATCACACAAAAAACGCAAGTCTCCAAGTGTATAAATGTGCGAAAAGGAAACGATTTCACTTTAATGATACTCCTTTCTAGAAAGTCATCATTGCCTCTTGTCGACAACATAAAGCCTATTGGTGGTGAACATGGAATCCGCAAATTATCGTGCCACATTGAACCATTTATTACATCATTATTACATAAAAGCAGTAGTGCGAAGAGAAGAGAGAGAGGTCCTTTTTTTAGGAAAAAAATGCTACATTGTGTATAGTAAACTATGATAGAGAGAAAAAGGTTTTTCTCGTTTTTTCAGATGCCAAGCGTATATTACAAGTGCCCCCATAAAGAGTGTCGCTTGTTCTGGAAAATTAACACCTTGTAAGACAAGTAAGGGCAAACGGCTTAGAAGCTTTTTTTCCTTGTGTTTTTCCATGTCTCCTTACAATACCTCTTTCTCAGCGTATCACTTTCTCTTTTTTTCTCCCTTGATTCTCCCCGACTTTCCTTTTTTTGTCGAGGAGGTCTTGAGAGCGAAAAAAAGTTTTCGTCTCTCACCAAAGAAGAAAAAAAGGAGACAGAAGTGGATTGGTAGGATTTATTGCTTTTGAGTAAGAAAAGAAAGACAGATTTTTCCTTCTCTTTTCTTTTTCAGCTCCATCATCTTTCCACACTGGAGACGGGGAACAGCTTCTGAAACATTTTTTTGCCGTTTAGTAATGTATGGATGATGTAAGTCTTGCAAGATTAGCGTCATCCCTATCCCATCGCTGTCGTTTTTTGGGGCTGACATATATAAAGAAAGCAGGTGTTTTTTAGACAAAAAAACAGGCTTTGGATTTTTTGTCTAAAGAAAAAGGTAACTGATGCGATGTGACTAGGTATGGGATATTTTATGGTTTAGATTCATCAGTGGATTGTAGCGACAAAGAATATGGAAATGTTCTTTTCCCTTTCAACGCCTTCCCTCTTGTCTATTTCAACAAAGTTTTTTTCATTTTTTGAGATTATCCTTTTAGTCAGGGAAAATCTCTACATTTACATTCATCATGAAGCCATTAAATCAAACTGGAAGGGAAACTGGGGTAAATTTTTTATGCAAATTTTTTCCTTCTACCTCGTTGTGGAACTTTGGTAATAATCGTATAGTGTTTTCATCACCATCTAGAATGAAAACAAGAGGAAAAAGAGAAAATAATGTTTTTACTTTGAAGATATTCCGCTCTTGTAAAGGAACGAGATGAAGCTCAGTCTTTTTTCTCGCCAAACTTAACATACCAGCTACGCCTGTCGGAGCTGTCAGTTTAAAATTATAACTGTTCCCAGAAAAACCTACACATATACAGCTTAGCCATTAAACATTCGTTTTTTTCTTCTCTCTCACACAGCTAGGCCAACCACGACACCCCCAGTAAAACCAAAAGAGGGGCTTTTACCATTCAAAATCAATATGTGAGACATCCTCCACATAAATATTGTGGGAAGGGTGGAAAAAGGAGGAAAAACGTACATCATTAATATATTATGAGGATGTTGGACAAAAAATTCTAATGAAATCCTCCAAGCTCCCTTGTCAGAGCGTATTTTCTGGACCACAAATTTGGATGGGATTGGAAATGTGTATTTCCATAAGATACATTATAGCCTTTCATCCTTCATATAAGTGTAGAAAGCAATATCTCCCTCTAGACTCCTCATATTATCAGGAAGAAACGCTAGAAAGTGTTTCAAAGCAGTAATAGCAGCATAGGCAAAATAGAAAACGAGCTGGAACGGTGGCTGTCTCTGCAACATTATAGAGAAGGGTCCCTTTTTCTAACTTTGTGGAACTGTGTGAGAGCGAGTTTTTTTTGTGCAATGGATAAAATGGTTGCTGATAATGATAACGATGATGAAGATTCTGGTATGATGGGATGGAAAAGTGTAAAAGTGAAGTGGTAAGCGGTTTTCCATCTCTGAGACAAAATAATATGTGGTTGCTCTCATGGTATGCATAAAGGAAACACACATATTACTTCGTGGCTTCACTCAAACACTCGTAATAATAAGGTATAAACATTCATACACACATTCTCATAATATATATATATAAAATATATTCTTTCACTCACAGCTGTGCAAGCAGAATAACATGGAGAGAGAAAGAGTTTGTGAGAGAGAAAAGTAGAATACAGATTTTCCTCGTGTAGCCTGACTTTGATGGGTTTTTGGTGAAAATACTCTAACATCTGTACAACTAGAATGATTGCCCTGTGGTAGTGAAATAATTTTCCATTTGCAGCCCGTCAGCTCGCCATTACTACTGATCCTAATGAAGAGCGAAGCTTTATATATGTTCTGGTTGTACATGTGTGAAAGAGAATGAGTGGCAAACAGAGATAAAATTAATATGTTTGACCATGTTTCAAATACTGCAACGAATAGTTTTCCATAGAGAGTGGGACACCATTTCTTTCTCCAAAAGTCCACCAGGTTAGGAAATGCTACAGTTTCTCTCCAGCAACAGCAACTTTCCCTGTGAAAGTCGTAAGAGCATCATCATCATGGAGAATGCTGTTGACTCCTGGAGAAGAAAAAAAGTGGGGAGAAGGGAGAATAGAAAAGGAAATTTATTTAGAGCATGAAAGCTATAACTTGCCAACTGGTCAATTCACAATTTTGCACGGAGCTCTCTTTCTCTCTCGCTTTCTCCTTCATAAAAACTGAGTTTGCATACAAGTATAATCATAAAGAGTTTTCCAGCTCTCAACTCTATTTTTCACTTAAGAATACAATGGAATCGTATGCAGTCATAAATTTCTTTCTACTTTTCCCTCTTAAATACCTAAATCAATGAAAGCGGAGAAATGGGTGAATGCCACCTGAGCACAAGAAGTTTCTAAAGTTGGGCTACATTCTATTCATCATGGGGAAACGCGGGTATGGTAGCCAACTAGTAAAAAGTAGTTGTCCCATCAGCAAAAATGGATAACTAAATTATTCTCCTTTTTTCTTCACAAGACTCCTATTTCCTTTCAGATGGGTATATTTTCCAGGAATCTTTTACCTGTGGATAACAAAAGGAAATAATGGGTTGAGTGGCAGAGCTAAAAATTATTACTATTTCTCTTGCAAAAAATATCCCATATGATATCCAAAACTTTAAATATTGAAATCATTAGCTATTCAATCTTCATCCTGAAATGTATTACACAATAGATCTTTTGAATGATTTTCTACAAATTTATTCCGTCTAAAGTGACTCCCATTGTAAGGAGAAAATAACATGCTCAATTACAATATCAGGTTTACCATTTCCAACAAAAAAATACATACGCCACAATATCTCATTGTTATTTTTTCCCTTTCTCCGAAACGAGCTTAAAATAATTGGCCACCTTCCCAAGAATCAATTGACGCACATTCCTTGAAATCAGATTTCAATCACCAGAGTATACTTAACATCAAGTACCAAATTTTTACTACGAATTTTACCCAATATTAGGTCACCACCATTCACCACCAGCATCCTCACCATTATTCCCCATTCATTGGGAAAAATTCGTAGAAAAGAAATGAGGACAAAGAAAAGTACTAGCGGGAACAAGACTCTCGCATATATATTTCCTGTCCCAACCGCATTTTCTCTCTGTCTGGTGGGTGGCCTAGCTCCACTCTCTCCTGTTTTCTCTTCACTTTCTCTGAGAGAAAATCTGCAGAGTGGCTCGCGACATGGCAGCTTACTCTTTGTAATTTAAGAGGGAAATAAATATCTACAAATCCGTTGAGCATTAACCTTTGTCAAGTATGCAGAAAACGTCATAATCAACTTTATCTCTACATTATACACAGTCACCAGCTTGGAGTACAACAGCTGCGTTGACGACTTTGTTTCTCGTGTGAAAGTATGTAAGCTGTGTGTTATCATGCTACACCACAAGTGTTCATTATTACCACTTGTTCAATTAAATATCCTTTACTGATTTCCCTCACTCCCCACTTGGGATATGATTCTCAACCGAGTATGCTGATAGTAATTTCCAAGTTATCATTCTCTCTTGGCAGGAGATAGGTGGTAGATGATGCATAAATATACCTCAGAAAAAATCGCTGCTAGCTTCCCCGCTGCCCCTCTCGGCCTGCTTTGCTCTCTCTCTCTCTCAGAAAAAGATTTATTTCCTCCTATATCATTTTACAGTCAGGACAGCTTTGGTCCGTTTATCATGAGAAAATTTTTATCTAGTTATTCTCTGACACTTTTCCCCGTCCGCTTTTCAGCCGACAGAGAGAAAAACAGAATTTATACAAGGGCTCCCTCAAACACGCAATATGTGTAAAACATACATTCTTTTGTAGTTTACCTCTGTCTCAAAAATACATGTGCACACATCACTCCTCAACTTACTGTATTGCTACACATAAGTCATAACCTTTTTCAGGAGGAGAAAGCAGAGAAAGTTTTTTTGTTGTGGAGATGTGAAATTTAGGATGGAGAAGGAATGGAGAACGTTGTTGTGTTTTGTAAAACTCTTTTTGTTGTTTCCTCTGGTTTGCCGTTCCAGATAATACTTTTATGAAATGCTCATATATAACGTAATGTGATAGCCTTGTCTGAGGTTGGAGAGTTGTGGGCGCTAACAGTTGTAAAATGAAATATGTACCCATTCTCTCTCTCTCACTTTGAGTGTCAGGCGGCCGGTGTGTTTGTCTTCGTATTGATATCCATACACCACACAGAGAAAATATCATTTCCTTTATTCTCCATTGATTTACACTTGTAACCGTTACGACTATTGAAAGAGGAGAGTCTTTTCTACTTGTGTTACATTCCAGCACTGAAACATCCCAATATAATGCTCATGACTTTTTCATACCAAAAAAGGAAAAAAGAGAATACAGATGATATATCCACCTCTTTTTCCGTGTCGAAAGAGGTACTTGTTTATTCCAAAATGTAAAAGGCAGCTTGTCATAATTCTGCATGGATCAGCAGCGGAGGGATCCTCTTCTGCATATATATGAATAAGGTGTAGCTTCCTCTGGAGTTTTTTTCTAGAAAATCTCTTCCCGTTTTGGGATTTCCTCAAAGTTCCTCTCTCTCTCTCTCTCTCTCTCATGATTTCCTTTAGAGAAGATAGTATTGGCTGAGGGGAGAAAGATTTTGAGCATTATCTTGGGGATAGAGGAAAGAATGAGGAGGAGGAGGACTAAAGAGATGAGATTACTCAAGACGCACTCAACCAACAAACAAGGGCATGCACACGCACTGACAATAGATAGTCACTAAGGCGCCGAAAGATATCTTCTTTTGTCTTCTTTACGAAGTCTCAAAGACGGTTTCACTGTTGGTGGGAAAATCAGAGAACGAGCAACATCATCAGGCCATCCTTGTTGTTATGCCTGGTATGGGGTGAGTGTGGAGTTATGGTAAAATGTGTAATTCTTAAAGTATGGTAATTCACTTGTGTGTTCTATATACCATGATGACGACCCTAACTTTTTACTTATCTGGGAGGAACAGACTGGGAAAGTTTGTGTATTAATCGAATGGCTGGGAGAAGTGGAACAGGAAGCTATGCGTGGTGATCTTGGCTTCCTTGTAAATGTCAAAATGGGCAAGGACCCTCATCCGCGTTTAGTGTTTCCGCAATAAATACCATATATGTTATCACATCCGTTTTATGCGTGAGTGTTGGGGTTAAATTAGAGAAAATTTTCTGGAGGAAACGCACATTAGGATTTGGGATATTCTTGATGTATCCAAAGGAGGACAGAGTTTTGGAAACATGACATGCTCCAGAGGTCCTTGTGAAAAGGATTGATTATGAGTTTCACATTCACACTCTTGGTTTTCGCGTGGGAGGGAAGTTGTGAAGTGGAATGGGATTTTGATGAGAAATCCATAAAGAACGACAAGGTCATTCCTGTAAACTAAATTGGACGTGGAAAACGAATATTTATTATATTTATGATCGAGTGCACACAACTATAGGATTGTACAACCTTGTGCTTTCCTTGTTTCCATCTTGTCAATATCATGCATCAACTGGGGATATATTGTAGGTAAATATATGTATATAAATCAGTTTATCATTGAGAGACAGTAACGAGGAAAGCAGAGAGGAGAAATGGGTTTACCGTGTAGCAGAAAATATCCATCAGATTTATTTATGGGATTCCTTCCATCAAAAGAACAGATCTTGCAAGGCAATCAACTCGTTCAAGGTTTTCCCAATAAGGATTTGCAGAGAAACTTCTAGATTGACATTTGACTCGGTCTAATGGAATCTTACTCTTGAGCCCTGACTATCTCTCTCTCTCTCTCTCTTTAATACTCATCATGTTTATTTATTTATCCTTCCAACTAAGCCTTGTCTTGAAGATGCTCAAGGTTGGATTGCAACATTTTTGGATTATTTATTGCCTTCCTAGATTATCCTCTTCTCAAATCAAGATTGCCAGTTTGACGGTTCAGGATGCAATTATTAACATCAATTTCCTAAGTTTCGAGAAATAACTGGAAATGTTTCACACTAGCAATACTTTTCCATCCGGTTACAAAAGCTTGAGTCAAAATTACCATAAAATTTGAACAGATTAGCTGAAGCAAGTGTGGTGTAACACGTGGCATGATGTATAAAAATCCTAAAATCCACCAAATACAGCAACTAACATAATGGTCAGTGGGATCTCCCAAAAGGATATTATTCCGGAAGCTCCCATTCAAAAAAAATCTCACTATCCCCATTCAACAGAGCATTGTCTGTAAACCTCATTTCAGCATCCGAGTCATGTCTTGTCTACTCACTAAATATTTACAAGAAACAAGAAGCCCATTCTCATTTTAACTTTAAGAGGGCCAATGCAGTGGTGAAAGTTGTCCATGAGGAGAATAAACAAGGAGGTGTGCGTAGGAAAAGGCTGTTTTTCTCTTTTAAACAAAGTAGCAAAAAGTGTAGTTTTATATGTGTAATACAAAATGATAGTGCGTGAGTGTGTATATGTGTGTGTGTGTGGTTTGCGCTCTATTATCCATAACAACTACTATGATACGTATCCATCCATACACACTCTTTTTTCCATGCATAACAAGCTTTCTCCTTTACACAATCTTCTTTGATATTTCTCTCCCTTTTGGTGTGTATTTTTTTGGCAACTGAGGAGATATGCAATTTTCTCCTAGTGGAAAATTTTCTCTCCCTTTTTTCGCCATCTTTATATCTCTTCCTGGGAGAGTTGGGAATGAGAACGTACATAGAGTGTGTGATGTCTTTTCAAGATAATCTTGAATAATTGATCAAGCCCCTCTTTCACTTTTTTCCTCGTCATCCCTTTTTTCCCCTTTTTACCCCTTATGTACCATTCACTTTACCCACATTACACATTCATGCTTGAATACAAAAAATTTAAGTATGTACACCCATTCCTCCAAAATCCATATGTCTGAGGATGTTAGTTAGTGGGAAAATGTCTTGGCAGGGAGGAAAAAATGAGATTTTTTTTCAAGAAAAAAATCCAACTTACACGCTACACTGGGTATCCATCCAGATATGATGAAGACAAATCTCACACCTGAAGCAACACGCCATATGATGATGATGGTGAGACAAGTCGTGATCATAATGGAATCCATGAAGGACGAAAGGACACACAGCTTAAAGTAGCTAAACCAGTTCCCAATTTATTTTAAGGGAGAATAGGGAAAAAAAGTGACTCGTTAACTGACTCAATCTCAGTCAGTTACTGTGTGAAAATAGCAAGAATATTATTTTTTCTTATTTTTTTATCCTTTCCCTACAATTGACATTAGTGTTGCTTGGATGAATATTTTTTGTGACATTTACGCAATATCTTGCTTTTTTCCGCTGAAACCCTTTTTTGTGTCCCTTCGGGAAAAAAATTGTAAGGATGAGTCATTCTCTTTAAGTCACTTTCTCTCGGTGTATGTTTGTCTGGAATATTATAGTCCCTGGATATTTGGCGTTGGCACTTTTTATTTGTTTTTTCACGCACTTGGCCACCTCCTCCATATGTGTCTTTCTCTCTCTCTCTCTCTCTCTCTTGGCTTTCTTTATTATTGGGATTTGCACGCAGTCATGCTCTACCCCATGTGTGAAGTTGACAATGATGACGATGCAGGACACGCTTACTCATATGAATTATAGGAGAAGTGGGGAGAAAAGGAGAAAAAACTCTCACACACATTTCCAGTATTTTTCCCCTTCTCCATCCTCCACTCTGTGAGGAGCATGCTAACCTCAAATGTAAACAGAAATTAGTGGCGGATCTTTCTCTCCCTTTTGGAGACACGGTGACAAATTTTTATATTTTATTTAACATCCACACACAAAAAATACGTGGGAAGAATGAAAGGGAAAAAAATGTGAAGGATAAGACAGAAAGAAAAAAATCTCGAAAAACCTTGGAGAATTCTTGTTAATTCGGAAAATAAAGAAAGTAATTTTCCAATCTTACATCTTCTCTCCCTCAACTTGACAAATACTTCGTAAATTTTCTCTCATCTCTAGTGAAATACCCTCCCAGCAATAAATAAAACACACACACACAGGTAGGCATGTACTCTGGAGAAATATGAAGATTATCCTTACCATCGTGAAATGCACGAGTGCAGCTAGGAAAGAAGGATTTTGTCTTAATGTGATGTTACGACAGTCATAAGATATGTTTATGCTCACATCAACCATTCTACGAAGATGCACTTTTTTTCCTTCAATGTCGTCATCCTCCTCTTTCATCCCAAGAATGGTGTGTATAAGCATAAAACCTCTTCACAAATTATAGCCCGTGACTCCCAAGACCTCACACAAGATGGCTCATTTTCTCCATCCTTTTATGAATTAAGTGTCTCACAGCTTTAGCCCATCTTCACAAATGTGATGATGAGGAGTGTGTCCGTGTGTGGTGAAATGGCATTTACACTAATAATTTTTTTCCTTCTTCTAGCAGTTACCACTCTTCCAACAATAAAATATGTCATTTAACCAGATTGCATTCTGAGCACTTGTTAAAATATACCATCTGCAATCATCGTTATTATCCTGTCGTGGGAAATCCTTGAGCTTTTTTTATCTCTTTTCCCCCCCATTTTCCTACTCCGCCGTAGAGAATTTTATTTTTTTATAGCTGATGACATTGTGCATGATTCCATAAAATGGGAAGGAAAGTATAAATAAGACTGTTTCATCACATCATCCCCACAACAGGACATCTTTCTTGGGATGATGATATCTCTCTATCTTTCCTTTCACCAGGGAGCGCCAATGATATCATGTATATTCTTGAGGAACGAGAGAGTATATCTTAAAAAGGCTTAAACCGCTCCATCATCTCAACTAATATTAATGTCATCGTCACGCTCCTTACCGTATCTCTCTCTCTCTCTCTCTCCTTTCATATTTTCCCCAAGTGTCCCACACCACCAAACATACAAACTCTTACTGTCCAGTATATACTACCCATTTTTTCCCACCATATGCAAGACTCCACACACAGACACACATACCCACCCAAAACACATAGAGTCTCCATCCCATTACGATTTCTAGGAACAAACAAGCTTACTTAGGCTCTCACTCTCAATATAATTCAGAGAGGAGGAGGACTCGGGAGGGAAGAAGTTCAAAGAAGTACTTGGAATACTGTATAAGCAATTTACGACTCTTGACAATATCAGCTGGCCGGTTTCAACAACGGCTTTTTCACACTAGTATCAAAACGTATATCAGTAGAGAAACTCCATCTCACTTTCCCTTTTATAAAAGCTCTCTCTCCTCAAGATGGAAACGTTTTTCTCTCTTTGTATTTTCCCAGGAAAAGCTAATAAGTACATGTATTGAGAAATATATGTATATGGGAGGAATAGTTAAAGAGAGCTTTTTCAAAAGTGGTTATTAGACTCTTTTGAAGAAAGGAGTAGCCTTTCCTTTTTAGCATCTTGGTGTATGTATTTTTTTATCATGAAGAGCCAAGCATATACCTTGAGTATAAAGTCTACTTGACTGCCAAGACGTGCAAACTATGAATTGAAGTATTAAAGAGAGAAAACGCCGGTTTCTCTCTCAAGAGGAGAGAGTGCACACAGACTGTCGTGCTATCAAATATATTTCATAGATAAAAGTCACAAGGACTTGTCTCTCCACTTGAATTTATTAGACTGTGTTGCTGATCAAAGGAACTCTTGTGGGCAGGAGGAATGAGCTGTAAAGCTTTCTATCCAAGTCATGAACATGAAATCATCCGATTGGCCAAAAGAGAGTCATATTCAGGGAAATAAGAAAGAAAAAACGTCTGGATACTAATGGTCATACTCATACAGACTTATTGTAAATACAGATATTTTCTATTAGGTAATATATACATTAAATACGAAATCGTTTTTCTCTGAGAAAAAAAATTATGTGCGTCCTCATGTACATCCATACGTGATTTTTCTCTAAAATACGAAGAGCTTTGGAAAAGAGCGTAAAATGCGTACATCTTTAACCTCCTGAAAGGATCACTATTGAGCTATTTTTTCTCTGTCTCTTGGTTTCTTTCTTTTCAAGTGAAACGGGGAAAGAGTGACTTTCGAATTGCGGCGGAATTTCTTTATATTATTTAATAGTAACTAGAAGCCTAAAGAGTGTAAGTGTACAATTGTATATGGGACCCATGTAGCCAGTAAATTCTCTAAAGATGGAGTATTGAGATGGGAGAAAAAGAACTTTCAATCAGCTCACTTTTTTTATCTGGCTTTCACATTTTTAAGGAAATTTAGCTTCCCACACACATTCACTCCTTTTTCACTCTTGTATAAACATTCCAACCACGTGGATCCTGATTTATGAAGACTAAATCAAATACATTTTCAGAGGGAAAATATATATGGAAGCCTTTGAAGAAAAAAAGGGAGATTTTCCCCAGAATAGTTTACAATGTATACATAATATGTACAGAGGAATTCAATAAGAGGACTTTTTTTTAAATATCGGATCGCCAACGATCCCAGCCAAAAGTTTTTTCTTCCCTTGAACTAGTTGAATTTTACAAGGGAAAGATTCTGTATGCATGGGTGAGCTCCAGTTGGTCAACTATCATAAAGTAGATGTGCGTCGCGTGGTGTGGCCACGGAAAAGTTTGATGGTGCACATAAGGCTTTAAAATAATGTCCCATGTGGAGATTCTGGTGGTCACAGATTACACTTTTTTCTTCTTTTTTCTCCCCTTTCTTTTCTCTTTTTTTCACTTGTTTGCCCATATATCCCTTGTCAGGGGAGGATAAGGTATAGAAAAGTTACGTTAAAAAAATCTTTTTTGTCCTTGGTCACCATATCACCTTCCCATTGGAATTTTCTCTTCACACGTGTGCTCTTGCATGTGTGTTTGTAAGCGTTGCGAGAAGAAAATTCATTCCTTAAAATGAGAATAAACATGATATGCGATAACTTGGACATGGAGAAAAGGACACCAATCTGTAACGTATTTTTAGAAGGATGTATGCTTCCCTGGAGTAAAACAAAAAAAAAGCAGCAGAGTAAACTACTCATCCTCCTGTAAATATCTGGATTATGGTATACTAGAATAAGTTAGAAAGTGGTTTTAAACTCTGTTCCGCCTATTTTTTCTATATTAATACATATTTTCCAGTAAACACTCCACATCCCTAGTTTCCCATGGTTGTCTCTCTTTTCCCAGTTTTTGCTCGGAACATCGATCCCTTTTCAATTCAACGATCTAGAAATAAGTTTATATTGCGATAACATTATCCTCACATCCGTCCCCAGAATACGTAAAAATGGGCAGCAGGATGGTCTCTCCTAATGGCTCCATTCAAACTCCCAGAGAGAAAGGAGGGGAAGGCAGTTGAGGGGAAATGTGAAGATATGAATGACTACTCTATATATCTGCATGAATAACTTGATGTACATAAGTCCAAAGGAAAAAATGGCGGCTCTTATAAGGCGATGGAACGGAAGGAGGATCCAACTTCTTCTTTTTTATACTCAACTACCATGTATCATCATCATTGTTGTCGTCATCATCATCAGCATATTATACAGATTGAGAGTGAGAGGGGGTGTTTCACAAGAGGGGATATCATTTTTATTATGTATCATTATTATACTCAAGTCAGCTCGATATGATTTTTCTCAAATATATCCCTTCACAGAAACACCGTCCTTCAGACATGGTTTGATATGATGGGAAGGCGGTAAAGGTTGAAATTCCGGTGACATGATGAAGAGACCATTCCCATCCTCATTTCTTTACGATGCATTCACTTCACAAAGGAAATGCTGCGTTATGCATGATGTCATTTGGGGGTTGCATAACTTTCCAAGAAAAACCCTCCTTTGAAAAAAGTACCTTTCAGCCCCTTACATTCCCACCCAAGAGGGGACAGTTGAAGCTGGGGAAAAAATAAAGAAACCCATGTCCACACAATAAGACACAAGATAAACGTTCAAAAAACATATATAAGAAGGAAGGCCGGTTTTATGAAATAAAAAAGAG
The DNA here is from genome assembly GCA_027743935.1 of Sinodicranocentrus sp. ZH6. Taxonomy (NCBI): domain Eukaryota; kingdom Metazoa; phylum Arthropoda; class Collembola; order Entomobryomorpha; family Entomobryidae; genus Sinodicranocentrus; species Sinodicranocentrus sp. ZH6. The sequence goes on along the minus strand of JAHZNA010004769.1, from coordinate 35,045 downwards.
CTGATTTTGACATTGACTCATGAAGGCAAAGCACCCTCGACCCAGAACCTCATAAAATTCATCGGCTCCTCTCACTCCACACAACTGTGTTATCCCGTAATATATTGTGAAGACTGGTATAGGTCTAGCTTGAAAGGAACCACGATGACAGGGAATATAATATTATGGTCAAGTTCAACAAATAAAAGTGGTCGCTAATAGTTGGGAATGGTAACATCATGGAATATTAACTTAGGGCAATGTCCTCCTCTCGCTCAAGCTTCCCATCCATCTGCTACTAGTTTCTTTGGCAGAGTTGAGAAGAAGAAAAATACCAGTCTCCCACCCAGTAGGAGACAGACGACTAGAGAGAAAAATGCGTGGAAAGAAAGTCATAAGAATCCCGTCTGCTCACGAAGAATGGAGAAAGCGAGAGGAGTAATGATGATGGTCATAATAATAATATGCAATAAAATCAAGAACGACTCTCAAATCTCTCAAGTGAAATGAGCATATTTTTGTACAAGTGTGTGAGCGCGGCACGCGTGATATAAAACTTTGGGAGACACTCCTCATTCCCACTTTTCTCCACAAATTCCACACATTTAAAAGAATATTCTTCCAGTCATGATAATTTTCTGTCGCTCCAGCCCCAAAGAGTGGGTCTTGTATGGAAATAGGGTATTCTCTTGGAGAGGCAAAGCAAGGGCAAAAATGTTCAAGAGATATGGGATCCTGCCATCATTAAAGAATATAAATCTGCCTCCAGGAACAGGATCGCTGGTACAATAAAATTTCCACATTTTACCCATTAACTCCTTCGCTTATGAAACATTGTCTAGATGCGTGTACAACATGGCAAAAGGAGGTGTATACTGGAAACGTCTACCTTTTTCCCACTAGTGTAGTGTGTGTGAGTATACTCGGTCGACAAAATAAGGACGAGGAGAAATGTGTAAAAAGAAACTCCCAATGAGGACTTTCAACTCAACCAAAGTACACACGCTTTCTTTTTTTGTTTATGAGCAATTGAACGAGATTGTAGTACAAAAAGACCTTGAGAAAGAGAGAGGGAGAAAACACACTTAAAATGTCGCAGGCTACCCCAACCCTCCAACTTGTTCCCAATGTTGTCATATTTTCCTCTTGTTTCCACCGCCCAGGTGAAATCCTCTAGAACATATATCATGATTTAGAATTCTGGTAAAATTGAAATGAAAAGTTGAAAATGTGCACTTTAGCCTGGAAATAACGAGCAACATTACGCACTCCTTTTCTCACTAAAATTCTCCAGCAAGCCTTTTTCTGGTGGAAAGGGCAATGGGAACATTGGAAACCTCACATTACGCAAGGATTTTCATGACCCTGAGTCATTTCCCTTGCACAATCTTCCCTCCTCATACACTTTCTCCTTTCACATACGCACTATTTTTTATGGAGAGGAAGAGAACCCAATATTGAAAAAAAACTTTGCTCATAACATAACACACAAAAATAATATATTAGAGAAGAGCTCGTACTACTCGTATCAACTGTAATAATAAGAAAGGTGTGAGCTAATGATGATGGTAATGGGACATGCCATTCCACTTGAGTTCACTCGGACAGTGGAAAAAAATGAAGGAATGATGATTTCCTGTAGCTTTTTTCTTGCCCATTTTTATACTTTGTGGGATCTTCATGCCTTTTCATTCTATCTCTTCTCTCTGTCGACTTGTTTTACTTCATTGTGCACAGCGTTTACACGATCATTTCATTTTTTCCTTTGCTCTTTTTTTTAAAGATAGCTTTAAGAGAGAAAAATAGCGGGGAAGTACACAAAGATTTCGGTTCGCTCACACGACTGGCATAACTTCATTTTTTCGCTGACTTGCCTACTTTCCGTTTTTCTTTTCTGACATGTTGAATCCGCTTAGAGGAAGGAACTCTTGAGTAAATTGAATAGAGTATAGAGCACCCGAAGCAGTGCATGGAGGGAAAATAAGCTAAGAAAAAAATATGCTCGTACCTTTTTACTCTGCCAACTGATTGGGGATATTTGAGGGAACAAGAAAAAGGAAAATACGCTTTGTTCGCATCTTCCTCCCGAAATACGTGGATATAATTTCTTATACATTTTTTATTCTATTTTAGGAGAAAACTACGAGAAGAAAAGAGGAGGGTGAAAGACAGGTGAAATTTTCGGCTTTTACTCAGCCGCTTTATTAATTTCGGAAGGAGGAAGACAATTAGGTGATTTTTTGAATGAAAAAAAATCCTTGTGAATTTTGCCGACCAGGCTTTTCAAAATGTTAGAGTTTTTTGTACAATGGTTTTAGGCAAGTTCCCGTCTTCAAAAATCGGGCAATAAATGATTTAATAGTTTCACTTTAGATAGCATAAAGAGATGAGATATATTACCGAGAAGTTTTACAAGGGGTGGATATATGCGAGTGAAAGCTTAATTTTGAAAATTGGTTTCTTCCCATTTTACACAAAAACAATCGGAACAACTCTCCTCACTCAGATTTTCTCCTTGTGTAGCCAACTTGTGAGGTTGGAATAAAAGCGGATTTTGAAAGAGATGAAGAAGTTGCTGTAAATTGCTTCATCTCCGCCAGCTGTATCCATCTCTAAGAGATTCTTTTTCATTGAAAGAGTTCTCGTGTTTGTTGGAATGAATGTGGCTGATGTGACTTGGAAACAATCAACCGGAACACGATGCAAATTTATATTACAATATAAAGAATGGAAAGAGGAAGTAGGAAACGGGAAAGAATCCACTGCACTCACATCCACCACCGCTGGAGATGTACGTGTGTGTGTGTGCTCAACTCTCAGCTCGGCTTCTTGCCCTGTTAAAAGAAGAGCAGGAAACGAGGCTGAATGGAAGGGAAAAAGGGAACCGAGAAAAAAAGACTCATCTTCCTTTTCTATTTCCGATACATAAATCACTCGTGGCGCTCCACTAAAAACACACTTTTCTAATCTGGAATTGTTTTCTGCTTCACATTTACATCCAAAAAGGTTCTTCTTCTTCGAGGAGGAATGGGAGCACGACTCAAATTGAAATTCTCCATGCTTTATACCTCTCCACTCGTGAATTGTGTTCTTATGTATTTCACAAGCTCTGGAATTGTTCTTTCATTTCGTGGCTCATTGCTGGTATTGTTTTTAAGCTTGCAAGACTGCATTTCAATTCCAACCTTTTCTGAAGAAACTTTTAAAAATTTTCACGCATCCTTTACTACATTCAAAAGGTGAAGATTTACGGTGCAAAACCTCGTCAAATCTAATCCTGCTTTGCGATAAAACTACATTTTTTTAAAAAATTTCCCCCTAAACTTATCCTTTTCTTTTCTGAACAATATAAGAAAATATAACAATATAACAATATAACAATATAACAATGCGTAAATTGTGGTTTTTTTAACGTAACGCCCCCACAGGAACCTCAAAATCTTTGACTTTCCACCTCCTTCCCAAATTTTGCATAGAAAAGTAAACTAAACTCATTCTCGAAATAGCTTTCTCCTTTTTCTCTCTTTTTAAAAAAAATATATATGTACACAACTACCACCATTCCAGTTGGTATTCCAGCCAAATTTTTGGACAGTAAAAGAATAGCTGACATTGGTTCCCTTTCTCTTCATTCATTTTTCCGTCTTAATGTTCGCAAAGGAAATCAGCGTATTGTAAACGACTTCCTCATTCCATTCTAAGGTACACTTGAACCTCTGCAAAAATATACCTCCTTTTTTCTTCAGATTCCCAACCCACCACGCCTTACAGTGTATACCTACTCTTTACCAGTTTTCCCTACTGCACTACTCCACACGAGCCTTTATTATGCAAGGAATTTTCAAGAGATTTAACGAGCAGAATCAAGTCAATGATCTCAAAGTTAAGAGGAGGGTAGGGAGTGATTTAAATAAACGGCTGTTTAAAAATTATGGCAAAAACTAGGTCTCTTCTCTACTCCATAGAATGGCAATACTTCCAAGGTGAATTTTTTTCCAGAGGATACCAACCAGAAAGAAGAGCTTGGAAGATAGTGTGAAACTCTTCTCCACAGAAAACCCTTGCACTAACTACCTATCCACAATGCCTACGCATTTTTCATCCCATGCTTAAAACTAAAAGGGTCTAACTGACTTGTTCAAAGTAATATCCTGCGGAAAAAAGCGCATCATTGCTTGCTATAGCTGAAGAAGGGGGAAATTCCACTAGTGAATAAAATCCTCCATATGTCCTCCTCAAGGGTTTTCTTTGCACGAATGACTACTAGTCATACGCTGAAACAAGTTCTTTCACACGAATCCAAATTCATTTACAAAAATATATAATTTTCCTAAGGCTAACGATATAATTCTAACGAGTTTTTTTTTCCAAAATAAATCCACCATACAAAATCTTGATCGTCTTATGAATTGGAGAGGATGGGGACTTTTTGAAGAAAGTTACAAAAAAGTACAGGAATATATATTTCCTCTACCAATCAAAAATGAGTATGGAATAGAGTTAGAAAACCTAAGATTTTTTCTTAGTTTTCCCCTTCCCCCTTGTAATATGCTTCACTGGCTAGGAGGGAGAGACATGGTGGAAAATGAGGAGTCATTCGTCACTGACTTTTTAACTGGGAAAGTACCAAGGAGCAAAGAAGAAAAAAACTTTATTGTGGGAATATGGGATTTTTTTCTCTCCTTCTGGGATGCCCTCTTCTTCTCGGTGGTATGGTACTTAGCCAATGTTTGGTTGGCTTGCTAGGTTATTATTACACTAGCGCAATTTCCATACTCTCTCAAAAGAGTCTAACTAGCTTAGATGATGATAGGAGAAAGTTGAAGGGGAAAATACAAAGTACAAAAACGACCTAATGGCAAACCATCTCTCAAAGGGAGAATCAGATGATGCTTATGTTTATTCAAAATGCAGTAATTCAAGAAACCAGATGTTTCTGGGGTGAAGGGAAAAAACTCTATATCATCATCATCCCACTCAAAAAAAAGAGTAGGCGTCTAAAATAAGAGAGAAGGAGGGAGGGAGAGAGAGATGAAAAAAAGATCTTGAAAAATAAAACTTTTCCAGTTTCATCTCCATCTTATTTTTCTTCTCCCTTGATGCGTCAAGCTGCTCCTCGTTTTTACCCTTTCAAAATGAATTTAATAATTGGAGCGTGGACTTCTTAATTATTTTGATGCAAATGACATTCCACACTTGAGGTCTCCCTCAAGTAGTTTTTCCTTATTTTTTTATGTGGTTCTATATCTCCTAACAATATTAAAAACTTCATCAGCCGCCTTTTTTTCCTTCCATTTTTGAGTCTCTCAAGTGGTTTTGATTTTGATGAGGAAAAACATGAATACATCCTTGTCCAGAGAGAACGTGATGGATAGTTATTTTGCGGGCTGTTATCATCATCAAATCACCATCCTCACATTTTCTTCAACGAGATCCTTTTGAAGATCATTAAGGGAAGGATGTTTCCTCTATTGTTTTCCTTTTTCCACTTGACTCTAGTTTGGATATTAGCGTTTTCCCTTTGGCTGGAATGGATGACTTTCATTTGGGTGGTAGCCCTCCATTAGAAAAATATCTAAAGACGTCATGTGCAAATGAGGTCATATTTTTAAAAGGAGCCCAGCTATTTATCCTTTTTCCCTTTGATGATGAGCATTTAACAGTGCCAAATTACTTATCTACAAAGTCCTCTTCTCTCTCGAACATGAAGAGGAAACATGGACTAGAGTCTTTTCAGCTTTTTCATTATATTCTCTCATGTAAACTACATAAAATTATATTCCCTTTCCATTTTCTCCTTGTCTTCCTCTCTTTTCCGCTACGAGGGATTTTCCCTTGGCAAACCATTCCGCACACGGGTTTCTTCATGTCTGGCCCTCTTTTTGCTTGTTTCAACTTGGCCTTGTTTTCCTGCAAATGGTTATACTAATGTTTATAATAGTGTGTCATGAAAAGGGCTTGTTATTGATTCAGTTGTTGAAATTCCACCGACTATAGTCCCTACATTAATTACGATGTAAAGCTTGTCTCATTTATTTTCCATACTTAACACTACATTCTCATCTTGCCCTTGCGTCTCCTTCGTCGAGTTTTCCGAGAGGGTCACAATACAACTTGGAATAATTCTCCTTCTATTTTTTTTTATATATAAAAAAAGACGATTCTTAGAAGTTCTAATTTTTCCCTTTCCCCCCAACAGCTAAACAATGTAAATAAGATGAAAACGTCAGGTCTAAACAAGACCAAGCCTTTAGGCCTTTCTCGTTGTGTTTGTCAAGCAAGTGAGAAAATTGTAGCATACAGTGCAATATCCATTTAGGGAATATATATGAGAGAGAAAAGTATGTGGAGCTTGTGCAATATTAAAAAGCTAGCTTAGGGGGAAAAGCTCATTTATGATTCTTTACGCTAACTGATGGATGCATTTCCATGAAAATGATTACAAGCCTGACTGTCTGTGTTTGTATTAACTTGTAATGTATTGTTTTCCCTTCACACTCGACAAAAAAAAATTGGATAAGGAAGCCAAAGTTTGCTCACACATTTACTCTCATTCTCTTGTCTAGACTTGCACTCGAAAATCTGGATGAGACAGAGTGCTGCTGGGGCTAAAGATTGTCTTGTCTTTGAATATATATATGTGGGGATGAGAAAGGACGAGAAGTATATTTCCTTCACTTATTCATTTATCCTCTCACTCTGTCACTTTCACACACACACACAAGCTGATCTACACTTTAAGCCAATGATGATGTTAGCTTCTTTAGTGAGGAAAAAGGGAAGGAAGAGTTTTTAATTAAAAATTTAATTGTGACAGTAGCGCAGAGTGTTGGGTAAGGGGGGAGAGTGGAAATTCTAGAGAGAAAACTCTTAGAGAGAAAATACTCCATGAACTTTGCCTCTCTTTGCAAACATTTCATGGTACGCACATGGCTAAACAAATTCTTCTCTTTAAAAATTGTAAATGCTCTCCACTTCCCTTCTTTCTCCAGCTTCAACTTGATCTTGTGGCTCTGACTTTTTGGCAGTACACTTTTGTTTACAAGAGTTTTCTCGCGAAAAGCAAACTTTTTTTATTTATATTTTGACTTTCTTCATATGAGAATTTGTTTCTGCCTAGGGGAGGATTCTTTTACGCAATATCATGCTGTGCGTAAGTGTCTCATAGGTATTTCAACTAGTTAAGGAATTTCGTTGAAAATCTTGAAATCCCACAAAATTTAAAATTTAATAGTTATTGCCTCTAACTGTCGTAAGATTATGGGAACTTTGGCCCCGTCTAAATCTCCTGATTTATGCATGTCTCCCAAAGACTGCAAAATGCGTGTGAGATAAACTCCTTTGGTAAAACGCACAAATAATTAATTTCCAGTGACTAGCTGAGCTTGCACTTTCACTTCCATGTCAGCATATCTTCTTCTCTCCCTCACACTTTGTGGAGAAATGAACACTATGCATATGAGAGGATGGGAAACTCCTTAATCTCAATTTTGAATCTATACGCTGAAAATTGTATTTAATTTTGGAATGCCTTCTATTCATTATGAATATATACGACTCCCTCCACCTCAGATGTAGGGATATACATGACTTATCTATTTTCTCAAAATTAATTTATAATAGTATCCACATACTCGTATAAATATTCACACACGTATACAATATCCCACATGTGTAAAATAACATCACCCCTTCAAAAAGGGTTCTGATGCCCAAGAGTTGTTATGTAAAGCCATGATAAAAAGGATGAATCCATTCTCCTATCTTTCATCATAACTGACTCGATAAATTGAGCAAGATCAAATATTGCATTAGTTTCATCCAAGACAACGCTCCAAACTTTCCCTACTTTCCCTTTTCCAAAAGCCGCTCACAAAGAGTGTTGTCAGGGAGGGAGTTTGATATTCGAATAAATTGTAAACATCACATGTTGTGGGGGTCGAGATTTTGCCACAGGAAAGAACCCTTCCGCTCCCACACACATCTATTATTTTCCTTGATACTTCACACTCGTTGAAAAAAAACATATACCAGGATAGAGAATGATAGTTGGAGAGGTGGGTGTTTCAAGCTGAATATTTTTTTCCCTTAAAGTTATAATGACACAGAGCTCATGTGTGTGGGTGTCTCTCACATATTCCCAAGCCTATGAAAGAGCTATGATTTCATTCATTGAAATAGTGTTACCATTTCCCATGATTTCTTCCTTCCGCGCTTTACGAAGAATGAAAGTCTTCAAAGTGTAAGTTTGTAATCTATCAAAGTCTAGGTTGATGTGTATGAATTTACAAAAGTAGACACATAAAATGGAAGGAATAATGTATAAGAGAATGTGCACTTTCCCCATCTCAATGTTAGCATGTTATGTACATGCATTCATTCAATTTATCTTCATTCTCTTTTCCTATGCATTTCATACATTTCCCTTCCTTTCTTTTTTCCACACATTCTCCCTCTAATTCATCTGGAGCGGTGTGGAACAAAGAATTCATAATAAAGCAAGTTGATATCGTTAATATGAAATTTTATACGAATATAAGAATTCCAAGCTGTTCCGCTCTCACTTTTCATCATTTTCTTATCCGATCTACACTTCTACATGGTTAAACCTATTCTCTGACTATTTATAAGGGTGGTCTTTTGATCCCTAGTTTTTTTATCAATATGTGTATAATATATGTGGCGTGTGTGTGGGATTATTACTATCTTGATTTTTAACTAAATCCAATCCAACACAAGTTACAAGTTTTCAAAGAGACTAACACGTATGCGTAAAGTTATTGACGAATATTCATTTCAGAAAAGAAAACCTTCTAGCATGTAGCGCAGGATATAAAAACATACATTCTCCTGCCACTCCTTTCCCATCATCTATATCTTCTCCAGCGAGGAAATGCATCATCTCAAAATTTCGTTAAAAACTTGGCACGCATCCGTGGACAAAGATGAAACACTAGTTTCCTTTACTCACATACAGACACAAACTTCGCACATTTATACTCTATATCTTCGTGTGTGGTAATATATCCTTAACGGAAGTTTTATCTGGCACTTTATATGCATGTCGTACTCCGATCTGATGAAAGACGGGAACAAACCTAGAGGCACGGAACACCAAAAGATTTTCTGACTAATTGCTTATCGATCTTTGTGCTAACCAAACTACATAAACTAACAACAAAAAACGATGAATAGTAATACCCCACATATGTATATATAATTCTAATATGGAAAAAGAGATGGGTTGAGAGAATCCAGTGAAATGTGGTAGTTCAGCACTTTCTTCCTTCCTCCTCACTCCCTTTGAACAATCCATCACTCATTTCTTCTATTTCTTTTCTGTCGCTTTTTTCTTCTTTTCATTCATTCGCCGGTGGAAATGAGGCTGTTTGGAGAGAACGCACGCACCAACCAAAAAATGAGAATGTATAATAAAAAAAGAGTTTGAAAAAAGGAGTAGTCTCTTGGTTGTAATTGATGTTGTGGATACAAGTGTATTAAACGTAGATTTTTTTTTCTTCTTCTTTTACCAAACTTTCTCATATAAGTTGAAAAAGGGTAAATAAGGAGAAAAGATAACTCGAGGACATTTTCCCCTCTTGTGAACGATATATTGGAGAGGAGAGGTTCAACTTAAATCACAAGAAAGCTACACAAGCTACTTCTACTTCTACTTTAAATCAGATAATGTCATATGCAGCGATTATTTAGACAAATGTGGCGCAAGGGTAGGAACAAGGAAACTGGTTTCTTTTCAGAAGATTCCCTCTTCTACCCACTTTCCTTTGAGAAGCTGACATCTCTCTTTTTGATTTTTTAAAGATTGTCTAGATGAAACAGAGAGAAATATAAATGGTAAAGATTTTCTTTTCTTTTTGGATGAACAACCTTACAAATCTGAACATTTCAAGATGATTTGTATAAATAAGCGGAAAAAATGTTTTTCTGTTTTAAGATGCAGTACACAGATTGGACTGTGTGAATGCACAAGCTAATGTAAAATAAATTACGAATGGATTCAACCTCTCATATTTTTTTATCATGGTTCCATCGTCCATTATGAAACACAATATTTAAAAAGTCATATAAACCCACACACCAAAAATTCGTTTCCACTCTCCTAAAGCTCAACTCTAACCAAAGGAGCATCATATATCATGGTAAATTTCAAAATGTAATGATGAACAATTTCAAGATTTATCTTTGTCCATGGGAAAATGGAATAGGATGCCATTTGGGGGCTTTCAACATCCGTCATGGTCAAACAAGTCATCGATGATGATAAAAGGAAACAAACAAATTTCCATCTCTGTCGAAAAAGCCTAGTTATTTTTCGAACGTCCATATACATATATGAAAGCCCCCCTCTGGAAAGAGGATTTTTCTTTCTCTGGAGTAAAGTACATTGAAAACGCATCAATATATACAATGCAAACAAAACAGTGGGCAAGTGCAGCTGATTCATTTCCCTCACGCAGTCCTCATTGAGTGGGCATTGAGAGACATGAAAACAGTTGCATTCCCTTCATGTGTTTTTCCCCACACGAGGTTCTTTCGAGTTAGAGAAAGATTCAGTGTTATTAGAGGGATTGTTGTTATTGGAGTAGTAAAAAGGAAAGGAAATGAAAGGGAAAGAGAGAATAAGAAGCGTCAAGAGTGGAAGGGAAAAGCACTCTGAGATAACAGCGGGATAGCGAAAGGAAAGTCATACAAGGGAAAATAAGTAACTCTGGAAGTAGTTTCACTCACTCCTCGAGTGACTGACTAGTCTCTGTGATGGCATGATTGTGTACGTACTTTTGAGGAAAATTCCCTCGATGGTTATTGGGAAGGAAATGGGCACAGTGAGTGGAACAATCCTCTCTGTGCCAGAGTCATCCATCAATTGACCATTTGGAAAATTACTGTTTCATTGCCTTGAAATAATAGTGATTCCAAAGGGTTTACAACTTCCAAACAGATAGCCCAAAGGGAAGAAGCTCCTCATTCATTTCCTATTGACTGAGCTTCACATTATTGACGAAAAGGTGAATGAAAGGAAGGCTCTTTTTAACAGGGGGAAATGAGCTAAGCATAAAAAGTTGACGCTGTAAAAAAAACGAAGAAAATCTTGATAATGTTCATGATAGCAGAAAGGATATGAAACTAGTCTTTCCAGGAAATTGGTCTAGTCTCTGCCGCGACGAGGTGGCCGACTGACTTGTCAAAAAGTGCAAGTTGCTCAGGAGTCATCAAGGCGATCAGCATGATCATCATTGTCAACGAGGACAATAAAGAATGAAAAAATGTGTGATCCTTTCCACCGCAGAGAAGATTCTGAGGGTTTTCATGGGGAAAAGGAGCTGAGTGATTGAGCACCGCTTGAAACCTCTCATCTTGAGTCAATAGCAAGTCTGCTGGAGAGAGAGAGAGAGAGACCTAATGAAGTCGTAAAATGAAAGCATCCATGATAAATAATACAATGGCGTAGAATTTCTCGAGACCATGTATCCCGGATTTTTACAGGTCATGATTTTGCCATTCATATAACATGAGTTATATGGTCTAGGATTTTCATGGAAATAAAGTGTTTTGAAAATAAACCAAAATCCTGGAATATTTATTTCCATGAGATGAGATACTGATTTCCGGGGAAATTTTTAATGAATAAAAAACTTTTCATTGAAAGCAATTCCTTTCTGCAATGTTTTTTTTTCGCTGGGGATTTTAGTTGAAGTATAAAAAATATTTACATTGTACAAAATTCCCTTCCTTTTTTCCTCTACATGTTTCTTACATTTTTATCAGATGCAAAAAAAACCATTGAATCTTTAGATATTTTTCTTCAAACAAAGAAGCAGAACCCTTGGTATTACATAAATATCAGTATATTCCCCATTATCCTCAATCGAGATTTTTTTTATTTCCGCCTGTGAATAGTAAACACAAGAGCTTGTTTGTCCTCGCCAGAGAGCCTCTTGCATACTAACATTTATCCCAATAAAAGTGTCTTCCTCTTTAGAGATGGACAATTTTCACAAGTAATTCCATGGGAAAATCCTTGACTGCTTTAAGCTTCTCTCTGCTAGTTACAGTTCTTCAGGGAGAAATGTCCGTGGTTGAGGCTTTACCAAATAAAAAAGCAAAACACACACTCTCTCTTTTTCTTTGTCTGGAACTCTGGATAAAAAAAAGGATACTGTGGTCGCTCAACTGATACACAATATGGGTGTGTGTCCTCTCTCTCTCTCTTCAGCAAAGAGAACAATGCCCACTATAACATTTCACAATGAAGGATCCACAGAGTTATTGTAGAATATAAAAACAACATATATGTGGAGAAACGACGCCCTAAAGTCTTTGCCTGGGTGTGTGTGTATATCGTCGTGGTTTCCTTTTAAAATACTTTGTGCAACTCTTATTTTCTTATCTGTGATCCCACCTCTCTTATAAGGATACGCATTAGTAACTGCTGACACACAAGAGGAGTTGAAGGTAACCTTGTCTCTTAACAAGGATATGCCTTAGTGTGCTCCTTTTTTTCTCATCGTCATCTCCTCTAGTAATCTACACACGCACATAGAAATGTACACAGAGAGGGAGAAAGTTTTCCTTTTTGGGAGAGTGTGGCATTGCAGCGTATCGAAATGGAAAACATGTACACAATGCTTAGACACACACACACAATTGTAGAAAGTTACTAGGAATAATAGCACTTTCTCCTGCCGTCTTGCATTACTGATGATGATCATCTTGAAGACGACTTGAGGAGGATGACGATGATATCGTAGTTGTAATATCTATTCCATGGTTACCCTTTTCTCCTTAAACCAAGTATGTTTTTTTCTTCTCATCTTCCTCATGCTTGCTGTAGTAGACGCGTTGAGCCTGTAGAAATCCGCCTGTGAAATTGAAACTCTTGGATTTGGTTCGACTCGATGATTTTGAATGAGTTCATCTCATCTCTTTAGTGGGGCGCAGAGTGAGGAGAATATGTGCGTATGGTTATAAAGGAGAAATGTGTGAGAGAAGCTTTACAAAAAAAGTACATTTCACACAGTCTTTTTTTGTAAAGCATATATAGCGCGGCTTTTCATGGCAATGATGGCGTACTTTGTTTTGATTTTTCGGATACTCTCTCCTCTTCTTTTCCCCCTTTCAAGTTGCTCTTCTCTATTGGGAAATGGTAATGGGAGATGTGAAGAGACATTTTTTAAAGAATTTTCCATGTTCCTAGAGATATATATGTACAATTTTCGATCTCAATGCTCTTCATTTTTTCTATCTTTTCTTCTTCTCTCCAGTGGCTTTCTTCGGAGAAAGTATATGCCATGGTTGTGTAGTTACTATTTTCTGTGAGTTGAATTGTAGACATTTTATTCTGAGAGTTCATTCACTGGAAAATGATGTACATATATGGGAATGAGTCTTTGGGACGTGTATGTCTTTCTGTGAAATGTCAACGTCTTTAAGAGGAAAGAAAAAAGCATTCAATTCCTTTCACAGTGTGTTTACAATACACACACTCCACCTCATCTATATACTATTGCATTTATTTCCTCATACACATCCTAGACTCCAAATTGCACTCAAAAGTTGAGTAAAGTCATGGATGAAAAAGTAGAAAAGTTATAAAAAATGCTTCATTTTTTTTCCTTTCACAAAATGAAATGAAAAAAGAAAGGGCAAACCATTCCAATATAAGTCAGAAAGAGGGAAAAACTGTTTGCCTCTTGTTTCAAGGTAATATCCTATGCAATGCATGAACTCATATCGATACAGCATACATTGGGATAAACAATGCATGGGAAAAGTTAGTGATGCAGCAATTGGAAAATGTCACACGTGAGCGGATGCAGATGAAGCGATCCAGATCGGATGATATTCCCAACTTACTACAATATACAAGCATGCAATGTCTTTTATATTATTTTTCCTCCAAGGGAAAATTGTCTTACTCATATTTCCTGTCACAAAGGGAACCAACTATACTCTCTCTCTCTCTCTCTCTCTCTCTCTCTTCAGGGAAGAAATGAAGAGAGAGTTTTATTTACCATGATAATATAAGTTTCTCTCTGTTTACATGTTTTGCCTTTGGCGAATAAAAAACAGTCTCGGGTTTCATATAAATAGATGTAGTTCGGCACTTTCCTTCTTGTGCTTTTTCCCTATATTTTTTTTATTATTGAATCTTCTCTCCCTGTGAAAGAGTATTGGAATAAAAGACGAAGAAAAAATTCTGGATAATATGTAAATGATGTAGAAACAGAAGCCGTTGAAAACACTAATGGCTCTTGACTCCATTCCATGAATAACAAATTCACGAGAGGGAGAAGAGAAGAAAAACACCAGAGATGTAAATGAGCACCAAGAAGTTTTCACCTTTCATGGATTTTTTTTTCTTCCTCTTGTTCGGAAATTGAGTTCAAGTGCAAGGAAAAGGAGGGAGTGTGTGCATGTGGCATGTCTGCTGCTGACTGTGTGTTCCACAGGAGGAGGTACAAAAAAAGGCCAAAGTTAGATTTTTATCTAGAATATTCATTCTTTCTCTGACCTCGTGAAGGTTTTTTTTACCTATTAGGCTGAAACAAGGTAATCAAGAGATTGAGTAGTTTTTTTTCGAGTGTGTATTTCATTGATTTTATCACTTGGCGTGGGTCTAGGTCTCGTGAACACGGCTAGTGCGTGCTTTCTAACGAAATGGTTACATGTTAGCTTTAGTCTCGTCTCGATCAGATGGAAAAGGCAAACCACTCATTTGCATGTGATCACTTTGAATTATTTAATCGTCCACGTGTTCAGCCGTGCCGATCACGGTGATTCTTGTTGATAGCGTGGCAGGCTTGAGAGGGAATTCAATATGTCACTTGATATTTTTTCCTTGGAGGAAGCCCACCTCCAGCGATGTGTGTAGTCTGGAGGATGATAATTTGTGATACGAGTATGGACAAATTAGCTCAGTAAATGAGAAACGTATGTATAAAAATATTCATATGACTTTTTAATGGAATGGTGGCCTGCAAGAGAAAATATTATGTACTCCCGCAGAATACATATTCATAGATTAGATCATTAGTTTATCTGAGAAATCTGTTTCAATTAGATTCTCATATATTGACGAGAGAGAGTGGATTCAAGAGATCCTGTCAAATTTCCTATTACCTCGACCCCACTTCCTTGAAGGGATTGGATGAGGATATGTGTACAATTAATTTAAATGAGTTGAAAATCATTTCAATCTGGAGGAAGTTTCAACTTTCCATTATTTACACTTCACTGCTGAGGACTTTAAGAGCACGGGCTCAGCTAATCGAAACAGCTGTCATTAATTTTAATTCAAATCAATCGTATGGATTCCTAAAGGCAAGATAAGATTTTCGCTTCAAGTTACGGTAATACATATGCAATAGATTAAAAATGAAGATGATCTAAACTGACACTGTAGGTATTCGAAAGTGAAGTTAAATCAAGCAGGTATAATTTTATCAAGGATTTTATACCATTTGAATCACCCATAAGTAAATATGAGGAAGGAAGTTTCTCTTAAAATGTGATAAAGTTGTTGCTTCGAATATTCCTCTTGGTTGCTCCCCTCTTCGGATTAGCATACGGTTGTATGATTCAGAGCGGAAACCAGGGTTATACGTATTAGTATGGAGAAATCATGCTTTCTAACATTTTAGGGGGAAATCCGCCAACTTTTGAAATGACAATTATTTCACCTCAATGCTTATTTGGAGCACATTTGACTGCGCAAATTTAATAAGATCTCTAGAAAGATGTCGTCCATATGTTGGAATATAAAAAAATTCAAATAGATTGGATCCATTACGGTTAACTACATTGGATTCTCAGATTAAAATCTAATGATTAGATTTCCTCCTGATATCTGTATCACCCCTAAAAAGCATATTACAACAATTTACTTCGTTTTCTCCCTTTTTCTTACTTAAATTTTGATAAGCTTGCAATAAATTTCGAGAAGTGGATCAGATAGAAATGGAAACAAGGCATGAGTACAGGGACGCTTCTTGCTTTCCAGCTATATATCTACATTACAATATTATTATTAAATTAAACGGAGTTTAACTTGAGCGAGGTAAAAGCTACTAGAGCCCTTTAACCCACTCCTTTTACAGTTGATGTGAGCCACCACAATCTTTCACTGTTGTCGCTCTTATTGTTTCACTAAAAGATGGAGTAAATCCCAGAGGACCTGGATTAAAACCTCGTTTTTTTCTCCTTGAGCCATTTCCTCGTTTATTTAAAGTCTTATCTCCCCCTGACCAAAGTATGGGAGGGAACCAATCTTTCTCTCATTTCAACTTTTTTCTTCCTCGTTTTCATTATTTTTTTCTCTTTCCAATGTATATACAACCCTATCATCGTCATCAAAATAAAAAAAACTGCTTGAGGAAGTGAAACCAAGAAAACCTCCGAGAGTGAGCGATCAGTGAAAAAAAATCGGAAGATTTTCTTGATTCAAATGCAAAAAAAAGTTGGATTTCTCAAAAGCTTTATATTTGTTTGTATTTTCTTGACATCACCAAAAAGAAAAAAGGAAGAAAAAAAGTAGAAGGGAAAGCCTTTTCTTTCAGAAAGGTTTTATTTAAAAATAGAATAAAATAACAAGCTAGTTTTTCCCCACATAAATGAACTTTTAACTCGTCCCTCTTGCATTCCATTTTTGGGAAAAGGAAAAAAAGGGGTAAGGAACTTGAACAGATGATGATATTATTACTTCCTTTACTTCAGAATGACTTTGAGTTTTTTGGAATTTAAAAGACTTGGGAAAAATACATAAAAAGCTCAAAATAAGAATGAGATCTGACTAGAGAGACAGAGTTATGGGAGAAGTTGGTTCATCATTTTCTGTTTTTCCTCTTGTTTGCCCATCATTGAGTTGAGGAAAATGTATAAAGTTTATTTCCCGTCCCCTTTTTCTCCTTCTCCGCAGTAATTGTTGATGTGCTTGGAAATGGAGTAAATATCTCAAATCTTTTTTTGTTTACTTAACATTTCCTTTTCTCACAAAACCTGTCATATTTTCTGCATAAAATATGAGTTTATAACAAGATGCCAATAAGAGTTCACAAATGGTCTTGTATTTTCTATCTTTTTCCTCTTTCCTCATTGGATTAAAGAAAACTTTCCAACTCTGGCGTGAATGCATGAACATATATGGGGTAACA
Organism: Sinodicranocentrus sp. ZH6; assembly: GCA_027743935.1. Taxonomy (NCBI): domain Eukaryota; kingdom Metazoa; phylum Arthropoda; class Collembola; order Entomobryomorpha; family Entomobryidae; genus Sinodicranocentrus; species Sinodicranocentrus sp. ZH6. Next base: position 17,895 of record JAHZNA010004769.1, on the reverse strand, counting down.
AGAACTAAAGAAAAAGTTTTTTTTGTTTGTCGATCAAATGCCATTACCAATTCCGGCTGTGATCTTGTCTCTCCTTTTCTAACGATTCTAGCGATTTAGATCGTAATTGCGATTTTTGTTTGAATCTCATTCACCCAAAGACCCTCTTATTTCCTAAAAAAAAAAGAATTTCCAAAGACAAAAAAACCTGTTCTTATGCAACTCCCACATGACTCTTTGGAGAGTAAACAAAAAGAATAACAAGGATGACGAGGGGATGATGATGATGATGACTAAGGTATGTTTAAAGTTCACTATGTAACTCTAACTTGAAAACTTGAGGGGGAATCAGAGAGAGAAAAAAAACTTGAGAAAAAGGTGAGACACTCTTCTCACTCATATTCCCTTCCCCTCCATTAGGGGTAAGGTAGGGGAAAAAACTACAAAGAGTTTGAGCAACGAGTTGAAAAAAAGAGTTGTAAGGTTACGTTCTGCATTCGGGGTAACCAGCTGGTCCTCTGTTCAATAGCACAAGACTTCCTACCGGTTTTACAAGACTACATGCATTTTTTTACAACTCAAGTTTACAACTCATGCTGGAAGTATAACTTTATCTGGAGATGATGTTGTTCCTATCTTTGTACAGTTAGTAAGTCGTTAATAGCATCAAAAGTATCAGTGGCGGGAGGGAGAGAGGGAGGGAGACTGTAAAAAAAGTCACTTTTTTTCAAAGACTACAACACCGACTGAAGAAGAAAAAATTCCCTCGTTTTTTCTCTCTTCCCTTTCACTCCATCCAAAGCTCCCTTTTGTCTCATTCGTTAACGGAGTGGAAGAAAAGTAAAGAAGAGAAAAAAGTTGTCTGCGTCAGCATGCCTATGCCATGCATGTCACAATGACGGTTATCATCTTAAATAGCTCAGGACAGAATACTGGCTTGGCTTTTGGGAAAATTCGAATATAACCCAAGTATTCTATAGTGTTCCCCATATGACACTTTTTGTTCACTCCGTCATTCTCTTGACTCATGTACTTCTTGTCACATGTAATCTAATAGGTAGCATTTTCCACTTTCTCCTCTTTACTTTCTTATTATTACTAGTGCAATGTGTGGCTTTGAGAAGAATCCTGGGTTATGATGGAGAAATTTTCCTCCAGAGTTGGATGCATCCTTTAGTATATTAATATATATACCTTTACAAGACAAAAAAAACTTTGTCCTCTTCATCAGCCCTAGTTTGTCTCGAGCCAAAACATATTCTAGATAAAACTTTTTTTGTCTTTGTCCTGCTGCATAAAGTAATCATATATAGTGTGTGTACATGTATGTGTGTGTGTGTGTGCAGAGGAGACATGTCAAAATAACAAGTTTTGCCAGATCCTGATGTACAATTAGGAAGAGTAATCCGTCTCTGCTTCTTTGTCTTATCTTCATCTTTCCCTTTTACAGCACTTGCTTCAATTGCTCGAGCTTGAGAAAAGAATTCTAGAATAAAGAAAGAGAAAAATGGTTGCAAGATAGTATGGTGGTTTTTTTGTCGGGATCTCTTTAAGAAACAAAGCATGCATTTATTATTTGTTTTTACTACTATATAGCGTAATGATCAAGAGAAAATATGGAGTTTCTACTAGTGGATTTTTCAAAGGCTTTTTACAACTAGCTTCTATGCTTTAGTTAGCTTTAGTGACCTCTCTGGATTGGGAGGAGAAGTGAAAAGAAGAAATTTAATTTTCCTATTGCTCCTCTCTGGAAAAGCTGATAAAGCGGTGCATCACATACAGCAATCATTGTGTTCCATTCTCTCGATGGGGATGTTTATGAGAGGATTTTTTAACAGGGTTTTCTTTTCTGAAAGACAGCAATCAATTTAGATCTTAAGTTTACGCTTGTGACAAGGCATAATTTTTATGAAAGCAAACTTTACGAAAAACAATCCTTATTGAGATCCATCCTTCTCTTTACAACGCGGCATGAGTACAAAAGCACAAAGAGCACAACGTGGTTTCCCAGCTTGTTTGCTTTTACTCCCTTTGAAAAAGCATCCTTTTTAAGCTCATGTAGGGATATGAGCCGCCATTAAGTAATGACTCAATACATGATGCTGTTCACGTGTAATATTTAAGTTGCGAGCTCAGCATCCTAATACATATATTTCCTTAAAAGGGAGAAAATTTCCTTTCAAACATTACCATCACCGTACTCATATGTGTATGTGTTGAGTGGAGAGAGAGAGGAAGCAGATGCGTAAACAAAAGTTGAACGAACGACGGCAGGAGCTGAAGAAGAGTAAATGAAAATCTAGCCTTAATATAAATATCAACTTGTTTTCCCTCCAAAATAGACATATACACTTTCCCTAAATAGAAGCTTGTCACATATGCATGCCTTTTACGAGTCATTCCTCTACGCAGAGAAGATATACATACAAGTTGTGTGTATGTCAAGTTAAACCTCTAAAAAGTCACGAGTTTCTCGTTTCCAACATAAAAACAAATGGAAAAAAAACAATAGAGGATCATGTCAAGCTTAGTCGAAGAAGAACAACTTTTCCCTATGCATTTTCTTCGTTGAGTTTCTCCCCTCGAAAAAAAACATGCCCTCATTCATTACAAGTTTTCTCGTTGGCTGTCGTAGATTTCTGAAAATAAGTTTGTACACTGAGAGGGAAAGTGAGAGAGGAGAGAAGAAAATTTGTGAAAGTGAGTGAGTGCTCAGGCAGTGAAGAAAGGAAAAAGTGGATGACACAGTCTTGTGACTTTGAATTAGGAAAAAACTTCGTGCCTTGGCATATTTTCATCATTCATTGCCACCACTGCTTCTTGTGACATGTCTTCATTTGCTGGAAGGATGTCTGATGTAACGATCCCGTTGAATCCAAACTTTTAACAGCACACACTCATAAGCTACACTTTTTATTGGTGTAAATATTCCCATACATATTGCCACTGTCCTTGAGCAGGCCACAGGGCTTATGTAATGAAGCTGGAAATAATATTCTGAAAAATAACTCCAAAATCGATGGGGATTTTACGACTTCAGCAGATTTTATGACTTTGCCCTAGGCTAGCATTTTATTTCACTGTGTGGGCAATCATTTTTAACAAAAACTTTTTTCTTGATAGGAAATAATGACAGTGCTTCATCATGATTTGTAAAGTGCATACGTAATGGGGAATGGTTTTTTAGCTCAGGTGGAAACTTGAAATGACAGTTTTTCCGTTTTAACTTCAACCTCAAGCTTTCACAAGGAGGATCTCCTATATTTTCTACATATTTCCACCACATTGGACACACCCCAAGAGCCCTTCTGTCAAACATATTGAGTCTAAAGAGAGAAGGAAAATATGCCCAAAGAAAGTTCCCTGCTTGATGATGCATACACAGCCACATTTATCTTAGACAGAGAAACATTAAGAGAGTTTTTTTCTCCTAAAGGGAGCGTTAAAAGAGTAAAGTAGCAATTTCTGTAAAATCCAGTTACAGCATATATCCCTGTAAGGACATGTAGGTGATGGTGCATACTTTTCGACATTTTCTTTAATGGGATTTCCCTACGAAAAAATCAAAAAGTCACTTTCCTCTTCAGAATATTGTGAGGGTGTGGGAGGGACACACAAAAAAGTGTTCAATGTGGGTGCTTCCAAGAGTAGGTAAATTCACTTCAGACATTGTATGATTGGTAGGTTGATGATACAAGAATTTCTCTCACTCTTTTTGTGGAAAAAAAGAGAGGCTCATTCAGTAAGCATTCCTATCACACACGGTTTCCTCGAATGGAGAGGATTCTCTCTTTTGGAAAGTATGAAAAGGGACGAGAAAGGAAGACGGAGATGATGATGATGGTAACAGCTCATACGTAGCATGCTTGATGATCCATGGGTTGAGAATCCACTTCCCTTTTTTATGTCGCTTCCGTCTCTCTCTCTTTCTCTCTCAATATAATCCATCGACTTTGTTCAAGAGGCTTCTTCCTCTTTTCCACTTTTTCTTGTAGAATGTTGTGTGACCATTGAGAGCTTCCTTTTTCACCGGCACAGTTTTCTTCAGATATTCCACAATTTTCCTGTAGTGTCCTCTTACACAAGTAGCTGGTGTATTAAGTGGTTGATAGTATGGAACTGATGGAAGGATGGTTTCAGACTTTTAGTATTGATTTATAAATATATATCTTATGCTTTTGTCAGCTCACATAAACCTCTTCCTTTTGTACACTTACTTGGAGATGGAGGGAAGAATGAGGTGGAATCTAAATACCTCATTTCCTCGCTCTCTCCCTCACTCTTTCTTGTATTTCGATGAAATGGAAAAGATTTCCTTCGTTGCTCAAGGGGATTTAGCTTGCATGCATGCCAAGTTCTACTTAGTTCACTTTAACAATATCTCTTCAAGAGATTCTCCCATTTTTCTCTTGTGTAAATAACAGCCATCTATTGATCACAGAGAGTGAGCACAAACATTGGGTAACTTTTGTACAGGAATTTTTTTTAAAAAAATGTTTGCTCAGTTGATGGATATTTTTTCAATGTTCATTTTCTTCCTGTAATTAACCGTCTTCTGCAGAAGTTCATCAACGAAGAAGAAAAAGCGTTTAATTGCTTTTCCCCTTCTAATTTAAGTAATTTCCGGCTTGAAAGATGGGTCCCTAAATGAGAAATCTGTACATTTTGTCAGCTGACTAATTTTGTAGAAGACGGATTTTCCGTAAATTAGCAAGAATTTTTAAGCCATCTTTGAGCATGATTTAAAATGTAAAAATTCATTAGCCAAGCTATCCTCCAATATCCTGAAGTTGGGAAGCTTAAGCATGTGTATATATTTGCTTCTTTTTAGAAGAAAGTAAAATCGCTTTTGCTCACTCTACTCCTCCCATGCCAAGTGGGAAGTTTTCCTGCAAAATTCCATTTTATAAGTAGGCAGCCCAGTTCGCATATACTAGTTAACTGCTAATTCCCAAAGAACAACCATCTCCCTATAAAAAAATATCCTCTCAAGAATTCCTAAAACCTGATGAAGGGAAATATACAGTCAAGTCACATAGGGCAACCTGGCCGAGTGAAATTATCAGAAGAATAGAAGCACATAATGCAAGACGCTAAGGGTCTCATTTAGAGTCAATGATTGCTTTTTCAAGAATGTAGGTGACTTGACTTACGCACCCTCATCTTTTCCATTACCCTCCTGCCATCATCAACTTCATTATAATATCCTTTCCCATTGACTCCTTCACGAGGGCCTTTTAAGCACTCACATTTATACTCCTCGTGACCATCAATTCCTGAGTAAAGTGAGTTAGCGTGTAAAACATATAGAAAAAAAGTGAATCAAGTCAGTCTCAGCCAGGAAGCTTGTATTGCACATTTTGTTAGCAAAGCACCTACATAATGGTCCTTCTATCAGCATCCCAGGAAATGAAAAGAGGAAGCAGAAAAATGAAAAGCTGTTCACCTTCTTTTTCCTCTCTTCCTTTTTCCTTCACTTAATGTTTTCCTTCTTCTTTTAATACTTTCCCTTCACTTCCTCCATATCCACTCTTCCATTTTCTCTTTCCAGGTCAGCTTCCCTTTTTCTCTCTTGCCCTTCTCTCAATCTTTCACACAACATCTTCCTACAACTTCAAATTGCTACGATCCCACTTACCAAAAAAAAGAGAAAGTCTTCTCAGAGAGAGAGAAAAAAACAGAGTAAAAAAGAGTCGTGTGTGTGTGAGGAAATCCATTGGATGAGGGCTATTGCAAGCTGACATTTACATCCTCATAACTTGTGGGAATAACGGGTCTTTTCCTAGAGATTTGCACGATTTTACAACCATACACACTCCAATGGCTCCACTAGAGATACTCCACGCCGTGCCTTGTGAAAGCACGCTCCACCAAGGTTTCCCACTTGTATACCTTGTACAGCTGGATGTATAGTCAAACTAGAGAAAGAAGAAGAGAAAATATGGCGAAAAAAATCCTTATATTTATATCTTTCCACATATGGTTTGTTTTTTACCTTATATAGCGAATAACGACATGCTTCCCTGCTTGCAGTTAGCCACTTGGCCTGAAAGACCTTGCCGCTTTGGCCTGCTGACTTGTTTTCTACATAACATAAAGCTAAACGAAAGTCACATTTTTTTTCTTTCCTTCTTTCTTTCTCTCTCTCTCTCTCCCGTCAACTCAGTTTGGGATCCAGGGAAAAAAGTACCTAGAGAAAAAAGTAAGGGAGCAGGTTGACACTTTGTCTGAAGAAATTGGGACGACAAGAAGAAGGCTCCTTCGGGACTACTCACTACTTAGGCTGAAACTCCCTCCGCTGTTAGACATTTGTGGGAAAAAATACTGTTCCGGGTTTGCCGGCCTTTTAGTCTTAACTTATATACATATTAGTCGTCCAACAAGCCTAGGTGGTTGTGTCACATGGATGGCGGCTTTTATATATAGACGAATTTTCCCCCTATTTTGGTTTCTAAATCAGTTGGCAGAAGCGCAAATTTCTGCTAAAGAAATACAAGTTTTCATTTGGGAATTGGAAAAGTCACTCAGTCTCACTACGAGCATTTCTGGATACTCTATCAATTTTGTTTTCAAGCTATATGGAGAAACATTTTGAAGGATTTTTCAATATAGTGGTAAAATATGAAGGGGTTGGAGGAGGACATGCGCGTTTTGCTGAATTGGTTGGAATTTTTGAAAAGAGGAAGAAATTCAGGGTAAAAGGTCTCTAGTGTTTTTTTGCATGTTATTCTTCAGGGAATTTGGAGAAAGTGTGAATTTTCACAGTGAAAGGATTGGTTGTTGCTGTAAGCTGATTTTTATCAGGTGCTTTTGCCAATCATATTTCATCGGATTAGAGAACATACATGACAAGTAAATCTTTAGGATTGACAAGTCTTTGAAGAATATAGCACACACTTGTCACAAAACCCTTTTGAAAAGATAAGGGGAGCGAGGACGATATATTACACACAGTTTTTGAGAATGACACTCATCTGTGGATCATTGAATTCCTCCTCCTTGACGATAATGTCATTGGCCGTGATCTATCTGAGTAATCTAATATTATACGGGTGAACTGGAAACGTCAACCGACATTGTGTTACATTTCATCAAGGCACTTATTAAGTTACCTGTGTGAAATGATGATGACCCATTTCTCATCCTTCTTTCTCGAGTGGAGTTTGAGTACACGTTTAACTAGCTCCCTTTTCTTCGCATACCCTAGTTTCACATATATTTGCTGAGGAAAGGAGTTGAAAAGCTTTTGGCAAGGTGCACAAAGGGCACAACGAGAGAAGAGAGAAAGGAGCCAACCGCAAAGTTTCAGCAAACCTCATGACGATGTATAATAATAAAACAGGGCCTAAGTAGGCTAGAAAATTGGAGGTACGAAATTTTGGCTCAGTTTTCCCGATTCCGTTATAAATACCGAGAGTGGCCATCCCCGACCCAAAAGCTTTACCAATTCTTTTTCATTTTTAATCTTCAATTTTTCAGCACCTTCCTCAAATAGTACAACAATTGTGAATTCGAGTAACAATTTATATAAAAAATTAAAAGAACTACTTTAGACCATGAATCCTTGAAGTCAGTATGCAACTCCTACATTTTACCACAGTCAGTTGTGCATTCGTAAACTTGTAAAATAGAACTGCAGAAGAAGGAGATTCTTAGCATGCTTCTCTTTTCTCACCACCACCATCCAATATAACTTTAAGTGAAGATACGGATACGTGCAAATATATAGGTGGTTGAAGGATCCCCCTCCTTCTAGGAAATTTTCAAAGAGGGTAAGAAATAAATAGTATATTTTCGAGAGCACGACGCCACTAGCTGTTACAACAATATGTGGTGATGGTGATGAGCGACCTAGTAAAAAAAAAGTGAGAAGAGTCAGTTGCCCATAACAAAACCATACTTTCCTACCATACCCAAGCCATTCTTGAAATAAAGATAGAAACATTTGGAAACCGTGTGAAATTACTATAATAAAAACATGACATCAACAACCACGCTCCTGCATAGGATGGCGATCAAGACAAAGAAGAAGAAAAGAAAAACAAAACCTGGATAGGTGTATGTGTGTGTAGCAAAGATAGTAAAAGTGAAGAAAGCCGCCAGGCGGTTTAGCTTCTAGACAATATCAGAAGCTTTTTCACTTGGCAAGTCAGCCTTTTCGTTTTCTCAGAAAAGTTTCAAACTTTTTTTGTGTCATGGCTCAAGCAAGAAAATACAAGGGAACCCACATATTCCCACATGTATCTATTTCCAACAATCTTGCTCATTGTATATGTCATAAAGCAGGATTTAATAAAGGAAAAGTATCTTTCCCGAGAATGGACGGTAGGAGAACCAACATGTATGATTTGATCAGATTTTCTTGTCCTCCTTTTTTTCTCTTTTAATGTTTGTTACCCCTTGTTTTAGTTATTTGCAATCACCAGAGGATCACTAGCGAATACTGGCTTCTGGGAAGTTGATACACGCATTTCCTCTTTTTTCTTTCTTTCTTGATACTTCGTCTTTAGATTTATGTTTAATTTCGCTTCTCCAACAAATGCTGAGTTTCCAGAAACGAGTTAGCTCGTAGTCGTGGTTTCATCATCCTATACTTGTGTACGTATTCCCCAGCTAGCTATAATTTCCCCACCATGGATTACATATTGCTTCTCGAGAGTCAGCGAAATTATTAAGAAACCGCAGTAGAAACTACAGTATATGTATGTACACAACTGACACACAATGGTTTGGTGAAAGTTGGATATTCCGGTATTCGCGGTTGTATATTTATTCCCTCTTGCTGTGATACTAATTTTGTACACTGGAAGTCAGCTTTTGCAGAGAGACTTTTTTTTCTCTAGGAAAATAAAAGCCTCTGGTGACATGCAAGTTGATATGTGAGTAAAACTATGAGAGTAAAACCTTGCAACAAGATTTTATCCTGGTTGAGTAAACTTCAAAGGGTTGGAAAGAAGATTTGTGCAATATTTTCGCCGAAATTTGTATGGCCCAATTTAAAAAATGAGGTTAAGGATTGAAGGCCACTCAATTTCAACAGTTAGCCTGTAAAACTATCTGTGATGTGCTCATTATCATAATGATTTTACTTGAGAAGCTTCCACTTTTGCTTATGCGCAGGTGAATACATATTTTGTGTTTCGAGAGGGGAAAGATTTGGGATTTCCTTTTCATCACTTTTAATACGTATTTAATCCGCCGTCAGGTAAAAACAAGAAAGTGTTGAGTTTTTCCTATGCTATACGGAAGGGTAGGATGTGTGGCAAGGAGAAAGTGTAATTTTTCATGAACCTCTAACTCATAACGATTCTCGAGAGAAATGAGTGAAATTATTTCTCATTCCATTTTGGAATACTTTTTTCCTTTTCCAGATTTTCTAGAGCGGAAGAGCGAGGGAGAGAGAGAAAGAGAGAGAGAGCACCCATTGCTTCCTTTCATCTCAATTTTATGTAGCATAAAAAGTAGTAGAAAGCATTTCTCTCTCTCTCTCTCTCTGGACGAATGTCAAGTGAATCTCTTGCAACTTGTAAGTATGCAAGTGTTCGTAACGACAAAATTTTAGTGCATCAGCATAATATTATGATGGAGGTCTCAGCATCTTAATGGCATTTATGAACATTTCGCTTACTACGCTTTTTAAGATTGCATGATTCAACATCGTAGAAATGTAATGGCTCTCATAAATGTAGTAAAAAAGAACCTGTAGATTTAGGCTAGTAGAAAAAGCAAAAAGCTAGAGTGCTGTGTGGTGTGGGCTGCTTTATACATTAGATTTTGTCGTTTTCCTCTCCATTCCGGTCATGTTACACACTCCTCCTTTTACACTTGTGAACTTTGTCCATGTCGTGGATTCTGATCTGATAGCATGATAGAAATTGTGCATTCACTCGTTTTGCATGCAAGCCCAAGGCAAAAATTAAAACTTTCTTTATACCACTTGCTCCAGTTTCATCGTCATTTCACTTGGTGAGAGTGCGAAATTCGGGAAACTTTCCGCGTCTCTCCCTATTACCTTGTCTAGTGATTTGATATTTCATAATGGTCCGATCCTTATCTTTTATATGTGCCCTTATTCCCTTCCCTTGTATACATTCCTAAGGAGAAAGAGAGCTGCTTTCTCTTAAGGAAAAATACCTCGTTTAGTCTAGTCGTCTCATGGAGAAAATATCATTTTGACGTGTACACTCACTTACATTTATGAGTCATATATGGAAAGTTAAGAGTAAAGGGGATGAATAGCGGGAGGTAATTTAGCCAACTTGTATTCACACAAGAGCCTACCAGCTTCGTCGTACAATTTATCTTCAACAGTTTCTCTTCCTTGTTAGGCTCCACGCATGCAAAATCCAGTTAATGGATATTACGTAATTGTGTAGGACTATACGCTTACTAAGTAAAATTTTAGAGCCTTGTTGGCCTTGCTTATTTTGTGAGGAAATGGAACATACATACCTTGGGACCTGGCCATCATGCGTAATGTACTTTGGAGATATTTACATTCTCACAATATAACATTTCCTTGTACACAAGTATTTTAAGGATTGATCCTTCCAAAGCTAATGATATGACAGGGCTTGTGAAATTTCCTAGTACACTTACATAGTTTAGGAACTCTCTGTAGACTTTGCAAATCTCAGCTTTGAGCTGTACAAACAGAGAGGGAGAGTTGCACTTGAAGGGATCTTCAACTCTAGAGACGGAACAGGACGGGTGGCCTGTCTCGTTTCTGATGAACGTCGGATAAGGGTTGTTCACGCTTCGTTGGATGCATCAGAAGACGACCCTCTGTGGAGAATCATAAGCGAAGAAATTGGTGACAACTTTCATGGGAAGGAGTGAAACAGAGAATTTCTTGATCCCATCTTTCACGACTTTTCCACATGGGTTAAATTCAAACGGAGACAGACAATAAAGTGCAGTGGTGTGAGATAGCATGGATTCTAAGCATACAAAGGAAATGAATATATATTTTTGATATAGGTACACGGATAACGAAAGAGTTTGAGAAAAAAAGGACGAAAAAAAATCTTGGGAAAAAAACACTCTTCATGAAAGTTCCACATTCAAAGGGCATTCCACAGAGAGAGCCCTTTCATATTTATACTTACTCAAACTCTATTTGCCCTCGTTGACTAGCTTTATCAGTGACTGACTGACTGACTTGACTTTCCAAAAAGGAACAAACGCGTTGAAAATTTCCCACATTTGTTCCTACAAAATCTAGTAACATGCTGTTTTGAAAGAATATCATGAAACCAGTCAAGCAAAGAGTGTGTGACATATTGGAGCATGAATACTGAAAAAAATCACACATAGGAAATATGAAAGACATGTCGTTATTAGAGATTATATCGAGAAGAAAAAAATCCATATTTTTTTTCATGGTTCCTTCCTCAAATATATAACCATTGCATTGGGAGTCTCTGTGATTGTCAAAATTGGCCTAGACTCGTCGACATTCTGTCAGGAGGAAAGTGATGAGGGGAAAAAGCTAAAGCAATCTATCTCTCGTTTTTGTTGGTAGCCACTTCTCTCTTGTAAAAGCAATTCCTCTTGTATCAACACAAAACTCATCATCATCTCATGAAAGAAAAGACCAAATGTTCGGCCATGACCTAAATAAGTCACTATGAGAAAGTATTGCTTGATTGAAATTTTGTGGAAAAAATATCAACCAGTTGAGTAATTCCAGAAGGAACATATGTCATACAATAATTACTTGTTTCTTCCCGTCTGGAAATAAGATTGGAGTTCCAGTTTCCGGGGAAAAAACTTACTCAATCATATGCTCTCATGTATTTTCCACAAGTAGAAAAGAACTTGGAAGCATTTGAGCCAAACCCACATATGCTACTAGCTGTGATACTCCAAGTCAAAGTTGAAATTTTGTCTTGAAGTAAAATAAATGCTCTTGTTGAGTATTACAAGCTTATCATCTTTCCATTTAATTGGATAGTTTTTTTTCCTAAAAAGAAAGCTAGTCTGTTCAACATGTAGATATTTTTGCAAGAGAAAGAAAGGAGAAAATTCTCAGGATGATATCATTCACCATGGAAAAAAGTGCTATACTTTTTGTAATGAAAGTAGTGAATTACACTTTAAATACATACCTAGTATAATGGATTCTCTAGAGATTTGGAAAAAACGTTTCCTCAGTGTTTTTTTCTATGCTCCCCTATCAGGAATGAATCTTGTCTTCTCTTTCCTCTCCTTTCATTCATTTTGCCCGACAGCACTTTTCAAGATATTTCAAGATGTTTTTCAGCAAAAAAGGAACGAGGAAATAAGGAGAAGAATCTCAAGGTAGACTTTTGAAATGCCAGTTTTTACTCTATTCTTTATACACACGAGGGACACTATTTCCACAGAAAATATTAGTATTGCCGACTGTATCTGTGCTGACAAGGCAATCCTTTTTTCTTCCTAGGGATAGTTTTACGAAATGATAATATTCAAATATGCTTTTTAGATAGCCTCATGCATATCTATGAAGTAGTTTTTTTAAACTCATGCATATATAATCATCATTAAATGCTCCAGGCGTAGCGTAATGTAATGGAGGTCATAGGCACGCACTTTTCCTGAATACTTAATTTTGTGAATGCTTCAATGTCCCCATCATCATCTGACATTATTGTTGAAGGGTAGACAAGTGAAGTTAAAAGGAAGCTAGGTAAGGGCTTCATAAGTTTGTTTTAATATTACTCTACACTTTCTCCACGCACAAAAAAAAAGTACGAGGTCGAGTTTTTTATCATAATCATAACTGCATCCATCAACCGAGAAGGGAAGGTAAGTAAATGGAGAATTTTTTTGACATAAACGCACCAATATCCAGAATAACGTATGAGCGTTGACGTTATCAAAAGTAGAGATATGGAAAAAATATATTTTAATATATCCGTGAACATATTACTTTTTTCATACAATATAACATCTAGCAGTTTCCACTTGCTGGAAAAGTGTTATGACTGGAAGAGATGAATATTATGAACTCCATTTGCAACTTGCGGCTATATCAGGGAAAAGTTATTTTTTTGTGAAAAAGGTAAAAGGAGACAATAATTCACTGGTAAAGTTGTTTCTTGCAGAGAAAGTCATAACTCTTGTTTAGTCAAAACTAACTTCATCACCTGAGCTCATAATCATAATAACACAATGCATGAGCAGATGTATCGTGGTTTCTTTGGACAAAGTCACTTGCAATCGAGAAAAGAGAGAGGAGAAGAAAAAAGTTGGAAAAATGGAGAAACAAGAATTTGGCTAGAGAGCAGGGTAGAGTAGTCTGGAAAACAACACGTTTATAGTGGCAATGTATCTTAAAAAACGAGCCACCTCTAGTGGACCATAAATAAAAATATTCGTAATAAAAATAATTTATGGAGGTTTTGAATGTTTATTATGTATGTGTTCTATATTAGAAATATGTGAAGGTATGTGAGGGCTGAACTCATTTTAATGTTTGCTATTTGAACTCTATCGCCTTGGAAGAAAAAAAACTTATCTTCTTTTTGAACAAAAGTCTTTTTTTTTAAAGTAAAGCAAAAAATCTCTTATAAACATAAGCGGAGAAATGAAGGACAAAAAGTATTCATGAATGCAATGTTATGCATCATCACTATCACCGTCTTTGCTTGTATTATAAACTCCACTACATAAACTCATCGTCGTCGCTCTTTCATTTCATTCTAAGACAGATAGCTTTTTTCTCTACTTTCATGAAGGAGAAAGTCAAAAGAGAAAGTGAAAAAAGATAAGATATTTTTTCTACACAATACAACCGGCTAGCGTATATTAAGAGACATTTACTCATTTCATACATATGCATACGGAATAAAAGCAAGGCTTATGACTTATGACCTAAAATAATAACTAAAAGTTCATTTTTCTACCTGCCACAATATAATGCTTTATTATATCATCGTAAGGGAAAAAGTTATAGAAACGAGTGCAATTTGAATGCTGAAAGTTTTTTTTCGTAATAAACCTTGTTTCCTTCTGAGTTTTGCCCTTTAAGAAGGTGATTTTTGCGTCGAGTCATAGTAGAGACTAACATGCATAATATATCAGGGGTAACTTGTACAACTCTGTCATCATCAGCTTCACACCATTTACGACAATATACATTTAACGAGTTGATGCAGACAGGGGAAACAAGAAAACACAAAGAACAAAGTTAAGGTTAGTTGAGAAAAGCAAGGAAAAGCTATTTCTTTTCGAAAGAGGAGACTTTTTCTTCTCAAAATAAACGACAGATTTCTTCTTTCTTTCTATTATTTCTTACCTTATCAAAGATTCTGTAATACTAATACTAGGTACCGTACATGGGAGAGAGAGAGAGAGAGAGAGAAGACAGTAATTCAAATAAAACTTGTTATATATAAAGAATTACATTGTGATAAGGATGTATAAGGTTGCATTGTGAGTGAAAGACGAAATTGTTGTGCAATCGGTTCCTCTTCGAGCATCTCTTTTCAAAAGAATATTGGAGTGCAGAGCTTAAGAAAGAAAGAAAATAGTATAATAGCAAAAAAAAGTGTCCTTGAATGGCAAAAGGTAAAATTTCCCTTCCATTTCAACAAACTTTTCATTTCTGAAGGAAAAAGACAAACAAACTGAAAACGCTTAGATTTCTCTGGATTTGGCCAACTTTACTGCATCATATTACCGTTCGCAAGTGAGGGAAAAGTAAAGCAAGGAAGCTCTTCGCATACTTTCTTCCCTTCTTTTTGTATTTAAAACATGTGGAGCTTGAGGATAAAGTCTGGAGAAACTAAAGAGTTTTATAATACGTGCTTTAGAAGAGGCTTCAACTTTGGTGGAAATGTTGGTTATGAAACAATATTATATACAATATTTCCCAAAGTTCAATAACTTCAACTTTCGCAACCCTTTTCCTTCGCTGAGAGGAAGGAGGAGGGGAGAGCTATTACGAATTTCCATTTTATGATCCATTCGTTACAAAAACTTTTTCATGGAGTCGCGGTTATTAAGTGCAATCAGTTGTTTACCTTTTGTAAGGCTAAAGTCAAGAATAGAATGTTTCTCAACTTGAAACTTTCAAACGAATAGGGTAATATTATGAGTTTTTCCAATTTTAAATAAATACTTTGGTCATGGGTTCCTATCGGGTTCTTGTAGTTGCTGTTTACTTTACCTCTTTGAGACGAACTTTCCTTCAGATAACTGCTAGTAGTATGGAGTTCTTTTCATTTTAAACGGGTTTCTATAAGATTCAAGCTGAATGAAAGTGAGTTCAGCCTCTCCTGTGAAGATAGTGGAAATCTGAGCTGCTAACCATGCATCATTGACTTTTAACTAGACATTTTAATTAGGTTTCTTTCATACATTTCGATCAATTCACACTTAATTAACAGACAATGGAGTTGATGGGAATGCTATAGAATAGCTAAGGGAATTTAAGTAAAAATGGATGGATCATCAGATCATTACTATCTTAATCAAACTGATGCTGCATCATCAATTACGTTGTCATTGTCAACATCCTTTATCTAACAGACATTGAGTTAATGAATGTGATAACTGTCGCTGGGCGAGTTTAGGAAAGGGACGCTGAGCTGGACTGTCAACGTCAAGAGGTCTAATGGAACTGGGTGGTTGGTGAACAGATAACAGATCTAAACGCTATTCTAGTCTTCTGACAGCCAACGAATGAAAAGAGAGATTTAAGCCAGAAAGATTTTGTTAAAAAAATAAAAGTAATGAAAACGCTTCTAAAGTAGTATACGAACTCATCATAGAGTTGCATTATATAGAAAATTACCTTCACGATTTATTTTGAAACTTTACATCATACAAAATATCTTGACAAGAGATTTGACAAAAGTCTTGTGCAGTAACTTGTGATTTGAATTTAAATGTAGTATCAGTCTAGATGTTAAGCTGTTTGAGTATCAAATATAATGTTTTTGCTTCTATTCTGTCGATGAAAACAATAAATTATGTACACGATAAATTTACAATGAGTTTAATAATTGATTATCTGGTTTTTAGAGGATAAAATCTAACGTTTCGAACAATAGTTAAAACTCTAGTGTCATTTCGAATCAGGCTTGTCATATTTTTCAAGCAAGTTAGGTAAAATTCGAAACTTTGTCATTTCACTTTCATCCGCATAATATCGCCGCTTCAATGTCCTATATTTACGGAGAAAGTAAAGCGCTTCCAACTCTTTGATGACGAAGTCTCCATGTTTAAGCATTTTCTCTATTTCTTGAGGGTCCTTTACATCCTTGTTCTTTTTAAAGACAGAGTTGCAACGGTCACGAAAGTACTTGTAACCCTGTGGATAATCTCGACCCATAAATAAAAGCTGGAAGTATAAAATAACCATACAAACAAATTAGTAAATTGCACACTTTAACTTTCTGAAAACCCACATTTCTATACTGATACGAGACTAAAACAGTTGGCTTGATCTTTAAAATCTTTCAACATCACGTTTAAAACTAAAACAGGAGTACATCCGTCTAAAACTCTTACCGTTTTATACAATGAAAGAACCCGAGTCTTCAGTTCATTCGACATTTTCCTTCAATGATCTCTTCACCTTTGACATAAATACCCTCACAAGGATAACAACGTCTCACCTCGTGACTTGGAAATTTACTTGCCTGTAATTTCAACAAAATCAAAATCATTTATTGTAAACAATCCTGTCCGCCCGCAATACTTTCAATAATATATTTTATTTTACTCCCTTCCATACATGTAAATATTTTCAGAATACTATTCTTATAAGAATACACGTACACATGAACTTACGAATTATATCAGGAATGCTGAAGTTGTCAATAAAATTAAAAGATTAAAATTTAAACCAAGCTTCAGCTGTAGCTGTCATCTGTTTAACACGTTGTTCTACAGAAGAATGTTTTGGACTCAAAAAATGACCATTTCTATATCATATACGGCTACCATCCCATCTCACCATTGCTATGTACACTGCGGCTACATGAAACACAGCCAAATCAGCACAAAACCCAGTGTTCCTATGTCACAGTTGCTTTGCTATACTATTTCTACGTTTTTATGCTGTTCCAGTCTTCCAGGTCCATTCCATGGACATAAACGGACTGGAAACTTCTCAAGGGGGGAGGAGGCGAGAGGAAATGTTTTTTCTTGACAATTTAGATATTTTGATATCAACGACGACTAACGAAATCATCTAAAAATTGGAAATGCAGAGATAGCAATTCGGAAAAATTGAAACTAGCGAAAATTCAATTATTTTTTACCATTTACTTAGTTGCATTCATTTATTCAATTTGATGACTACGCTTAATAAGACGCCTGTTCTAATGAGCTGTATTATCTGTCAATCGACTATCATGATTGATAGTAGGACAATGGATTTAACTACTTTCAATTCAATTTTTTTCATTCATTCGTTTTCAGTGAAGCTGAACGCACGTTGCAGAGTAAGGACATTGGATAAAATCCAACAATCTTCGATAGATTCGGTGAAAGGAGAGAAGTACACTTGGTTCTAAATCAGATAATATTATGTAGAAAAAGAGAGAAGTGATCCTTTATCCCTATGACTCTACTACTTGTTCAAACTTGATCCACTTATAGTACCAGATAGAGATGTAGAGTGGAAGGAAACTCTTTGGTTGAAGTGGTTGGAAGGAAATAAATCACTATGTCAATTGGTAAGCCACAATGGTAATTGATGAGGACGCGCACAAGTACTCAAGTTCAGATTTCACAAGTTAAACGTCTGAAATCCTAATTTATAGGGTTTCAATTCAGAAGAAAAAAATTGCCAGGATACCAATGTGCTTGTGTTATGTAATTTTACTTTCTGGTAGAGTTATACTTGAATCATACATCTGTATACATATATTGAAGAGGCTTAAACCACAATTAATTATACACATACAGTGGAGAAAG
>JAHZNA010004768.1:0-23997 GCA_027743935.1 Sinodicranocentrus sp. ZH6 | reverse complement strand
CCAACTAAACCGATCCAGGACGAGGACAGACAGATACACACACACATACACAGACGCATGCAGTAATATACTTGATTGTCCTTATGGAAAACACAAACTTCGGTGACGGCATGACGTGGTAGAGCTTAGAGTATCCGAGGAATCGACTAAAAATATGTGCGACAAAAAGATAAACAGTTTGTGAATATATTCTGAACTTTTCAGCTCATAAATATGTGAGTTGTTGGAATTGTGAAGTCACAAACATCGACCCATTTTTATTATCATGTAAACACATGCTATTAAATTACGAAATAACGAAAATAAAATTTGCTATTGTTTACGGCATTACAGTTCAGTACACATTTAGGGACTAAGATTAAGACATAACATAATAACCAACTGTTACCCTTCATGTCGCACATATTTTCAGTCGATTCCTCGGATACTCTAAGCTCTACCACGTCATGCCGTCACCGAAGTTTGTGTTTTCCATAAGGACAATGCATTACAATGCACCGAGTAGGGGCAAAGGTCGAATCCAAAGTAAGGCAATTTCAGAAGACCTAATAGAAAGTAGCATGGTGGAAAACTTTTTGGTCGAATTCCGTCTCTGCCGTGGCAGTGGATGCCCATTTCTTAACCCGTTTGGACAGTCATAAAACAGTCTTCCTTGAATATTTCTCTTGCATCATGTCATGCCAGTGCCTGGCACTCAACGTGGAATAATAGTACGTACTGTGGCTAGCAGTTTGTCCATGTACCCAGTCTTTCCTTGAAAGATTTCCCCGTGCATTTAAGCCTTCATAATGATTGGGAAGGCCTTCCCATTCTATGGGTACGTTCGCTAAGTACAATTAGGAAAAAAAAATATTTTCGTAAAAATTAATAAAATTCGTTTCTGACACCTAAAACAATTGTTTGCTTGTCCCAACCACATGCTTTAAAAACGTCCCCAGTTTCATGTTTTCCCCTTTTTTGTGAACGTTTTTGTGAACGCCCCAGGGGAATTCTGCAAGGGAATGTATGCATGTACGGTACATGATGTACCAGTTTAAAATTTATGTGGACGGTCCTGAAGAAAAATCCACAAAACTTAATTTCGTTTAATCAATGTTAGCGGACTAATGTGAAGATGCACTATGAGATTTTATGAAATGAAGCGAATATGAGAAAACGTAACTCCAAAGCTTCCAGTTATCAGTTAATTAGCACACAAGAGTCAATAAAAACTTGTTTGTGAAATCATTTGTGTACATTACAATAATAAAAAATTCTGTTTTATTTTTGGTACGCTTCTGAAGCAAGTATAAAAGATTATAAGCAATTAGCGTTAAAAATAATATGTATCATTTAACATCAACTACGTTTCTGCTCTGCTAATATCCACCACAAGACTTTTAATAACTCTTTAGGAACAGAATCTCAGTTTTTTCTCTCTCATTAAAT
This sequence comes from Sinodicranocentrus sp. ZH6, assembly GCA_027743935.1. Taxonomy (NCBI): domain Eukaryota; kingdom Metazoa; phylum Arthropoda; class Collembola; order Entomobryomorpha; family Entomobryidae; genus Sinodicranocentrus; species Sinodicranocentrus sp. ZH6. The sequence goes on along the minus strand of JAHZNA010004768.1, from coordinate 22,569 downwards.
CAAATAGCGAGACTCGGAAAGATGGGGTAAATGTGAAACAACTGTTGTGAAAAAGTCCAAGTTGAGGCTTCAAGCAAATTAATGCTTGAAAGCTTTTCAAATTTCAAACAATGTCTAAAAACTTCATTTTATACTACCCCCAATGTGTAAGTCAACAATGTCAAATTAAGTAGTTACGTAACGCAAGATGTAACGAAAACTTTAAAGGGTTGCGACCAACGATGGTTTTAACTAATGACTCACATATGTTTGCTATTACAGACATTTGAACTATGTAACTGAAAATATCTTTGAATAGATTTGAGATTTGTTTAATTATTGATTATCTCAGAGCTCTATAGACGATTCCTCGAACGGATGGGTCATAAGAGGCTGGTAGCTGTGAAAAAATCCAAAGAAACTTTCAATTTAAACGTACTTATTCATTGAAGCTTGTAAATGCAATCGTAGTTAGTAGATACAAATTAAAGATAAAATGAAAGCCATGCATCATTAAATTTGTAGCAAATGGCTAAATATAAGTATAAATGTTATATAATGATTAATTACTACATCTAACATTAATATACGAGATCAATATTTAAATCCGGTTCCGGTTACAACAAGAAGAAAGTTTACACTGAAGGAGTGTGCTTGAAATAGACAGATAAACGAGATATCGAAGTAAAGTAGTCTACCAGTACCCCTGGAGAATCTAGGCTATATCAGTTGTAGAGTTGAAATTGAAATGGAAGAAGTTCAGTGAATTGCATAAATAAAGCTGTAAATTAAAGCACCATTTGAGGAATTTTAAGGAGAAAATATGCATAATATGCATTATAAGAGATCAAGTCGAGAGAAAAGTACATTGGTTCCCAAGTAAAACTAAAAGCTTGCTACTTCTCTTCCCACACTCGAGTAAACTGGCGGCTAAAATGACTACTTCTATGAATGAGACTCGATTATTTTCGTCTTCAAGATTTGTCGTAATTTCACGTTGACAGTTACAAGCACTTGTTTTCTTATATAGATCACACTAGAAGTAGTTCTATAACTCTGCTTTACTGGCGAATTAGCGAAATAGTGTTGATTGACCAAAATATCCCTCGAAATTCTGATCGACAGACCTTTTTGGTGTTTGTGCAGTTAGTACAGTAAAGCAATATAGATTTTGAAAGTGCTTACTCGAGCTCCGATCCTACTAAGGTAACGATTTCTAATTAAGAAATCAGATTTAGGAACAACCGTGGGCACTGCAGTTGTATACAATTGGTCCCTTTCCAGAGATTCTGCTAGCCTGCAGACAGAAAGTAAAACCAGGCCTTAACACATTACTAACCTACACTACCTGTGACCCGCTGTTTCAAATTTTACAGACATCCTAAAGAGGAACAAGTGCAAAAGAGAAATGGGCAAATCAAATTATTTTCCTCTGATATCTATGAACCATACTTGGAATTCAAAACTCTGACTATGAACTATTAACATAATTTAGGTGCAATTCTAGCTATTGTAGCTGTCAAAAAGTAACGCACGCACTTAGAGATGAGTAAAGCTAGACTAAGAAAGAATAAAGTTGCATTTCCATGGTGTGACGAATTCTTAACAATAAAAATAATATGAGATACAGGAAGAATAGCTGGAAACACGCAAACAGAATATTGCAAGTTAACTCGATTATACTCAAAGGTGGCAGCGCAGCGTCTTAAAATTATAAAGATCTACGGGACTGTGACCAAAAGTTTACAAACAAGACACCCATTTAAAATAAACATGAAAAGGAGAAAACCTTGGCATAACATTTCAAAACTAATTTGGTTACATTCTAATATTAACAAGCGCCACAGTCATAATCAGTTCGCTGAGATCCGATTACACAGACTAATACCGTGGGTATACTTTTTACTGGGAGTGTGTGTGTGTGCTTTCCATTGAAATGTGTAAAAAAAATATAACTCTACTAAACAAAAAAAAACTTGGTTACTCATTGCATTACTGCTTTTGGTGTAGATAACATAATCCATGTATGAAACAAAGAAAACTAGGACAAGTAGCTCACATTAAATGGTGATCATAGGCCTCTCGCTGTTCTATGGACATATTGAGAACACCAGTGTGGGAAGAATCTTGTAGCCACAACAATATTGTACAAGCCAATGACACTAAAGCACACAAAAAAGGAACTGATACTTCACCTGAGCAGATTAAGTAGAGACATGACACTGGTTGTTTATATTAATTATCGCCAATAAGATTCGAGCTATCTTCGTGTCCATGAGTGGGCGGAATGTCATCTTCATCATCAGATACATCATCACTTTTTTTAGTTAACTGTTCAATCAGTTTTCGCCGGGATGGCGTCATACTCAGGAAACCATCCGTATCCCAAAACCACAGAAGAAGTACCATCACTAATCCCACTGTATAGGATTTCGTTCATACAATCATTTTATTTTAACAACAAAACAAAACTAACCAAAATCGTTCTTTCTAACCAAACCAAAACGCAATTAACAACATTATAATTATCACAATAATGTACTTTCACAACCATTATAATCATAATTATTAGATTAGCATATGATTATTAAACTTCATATAGTATTTAACTTACGGCAAAGCCAAGCTAGGAAGAAGACTTCCATTAAAAGATATCCTCCGCTGTCGACAATGTACCCAGCAACCATAGTTATCACAGCTAATCCGAGGTTTTGTACTGCCTGCATACTATAAATATAAATGACTTATTTAGTATTTCAAAAAATTGCACATGCTAAAGAAATAAATGTAAATAAAGTGTACTTACATTCCATACGCTGTACCCAATTGGTACTCTGGAACAACTAAAGCCACCATCGGCCATAAGGCACTCGCCAGCAAAGAATAAGCCAGACCAATGACAACCATAGCCGTATAAGGATCAATAAAAGTAAAAGCTAACAATCCATGACCCCCTATGGTTGTTAAAATGGCCAAGAACACCCAGAATATATTCCTCCCGCATTTATCAATAATAATGCCAAAAAGTGGGGAAAAAACTCCAGACACAACGTAAATCATACTATTGACTGTGTTAGACTGCTCTGGAGTAAAATCAAATTTTCGCTCGAAGAACACTCTAATGAAAATAAATAATCAACGTACACCATTTAACAATTTTGTAAGGTTTATACATATATATTTTTAAACAACAAACTTACTTTCCCAATCCAATAAAAGGAAAAATGGCCACGTAATATGCAACACAAGAGCCACACATCAGCCAAAATGAAACAGGAAAATCCTTAACATCTGACAAACGGACAACTTCACCTGCTCCTGCAATATCTCGCTTCATTATTTTTTCGGCACGATAGTCAAAAACAGCGAGGATAATTGCACATATCATAGACAAAACGCATGTTATAGTAGCTGAAATGTAAAAGCATGACACATAATAAATGAAATTATCCTGTCAATGTTATTAGGATATTGTTATTCTATACAGAATTAAAGGAGCTTTACCAAATAATAATGCATATCCTAGACAAGTGTGTCCTTGGAAGTAGTGATTCATCCAACTATATACACTTCCCATTGTTCGAAAGTTCACGGCCGAGCCAACCCTTGCAAAGCTCAGTTGAAGTCCAAACACTAAATTCAGTTCTTTTCCCTTAAACCAACTAACTGCATAAGTATTCTGAGCTACAGCTAGAGACTCCCCTCCGACTCTGAAAATAAAATGATAATATTATAATGCAGCGAATTTATATTACAATAACAACTGTTGCTCACAATGTAGCTTACCCGAATATAAATCGACCAACTATCATAAGCCAAAAACTATCTATTATTCCACCAAGTGCAAACACCAGTTGACCGATTACAATGAAGAAACTGAATATCACAGTTCCAAAACGAATTCCAAAAACCCTGTAAAAAATTTCGTTAAAGTAAAACCCCAAAAATTCTTGTATCCCCTTTGCATTTGGTTTTCTTATTTACCTGTCCAAAAGAAAGCCTCCAATGAAACACAAGACCACATTTGGCCACGAATACCAGGAATACAGTTGTGCGAATTTCGCCGTTGTAATATCTAAGTCTTCTATAAAGTTGTCTTGCAACGCTGCGGGATTGTCGTAGCAGAAATATGAACCTAAAAATAATTTTCGAATAATTTAAACCCGGAATCAGCCACAAATAAAAATATCGAGACTATCATTAATACCAAATCCTAAGAAGCACATGAAAAATAGCGCTAGAAACCGATGGAATCCACTTCGAGGGTCGCAACATCTGAAGAAGCAACCCTTCTCAACAGTCCCACTTTCTCCATAGTCTCTTGTCTCAGTACTTTCTCCAGTAAGAGCCTCAGTATCAGCCATTTTTCTCTATTGCCATTAACTACTGTCTAACTTGCAGATAAAAATCGTTTGAAAATATCTGCAAGAAAATAAAAATCATTCTAATCCATCGAGTACAATCAACTGTCAAATTTATATTTTCCCATGGTTTTGCAAAATCATGTACTGACTTACCTTTTAAACAAAAAAATTTAAATTTGCCAACACAAACTAACATCCCAGGAAATATAACAGAAAATATGAATGAATAATTTAATCCATTCTACATTCTATAAACAAAGGCACCCAACACTATTCAACTATTCAAATGGATGATATCTATTTTACCATTGAATACTATTCCAGACTCACTTCCTGTCTTTTTAACTTATGAGATCTGGTGCAACAAGCAAAAAACAAGGTACAGGTACCGCTACACAATGTTGATAAATAATCATGAATACAACCCAACGTTACTTCCCCATACGGAGTCACAATCACTAGTAACTGACAACTGAAATTGGTAAAATAAAATGTAAAAAAAACCAGCAAAACGATGACATCAACATCAGTAGTTGTCAGTCAAATTTTCAGTTTAACGTATAGTAACGGTTTGTCTTTCCTAATATGTTTCTACTAGCATCTAATAAATTCCAACAGTCTACCATACAAATACTATATACCTTCAATTAGCTTCCGATTCTACAAATATTCCCCACGTCTCAAGTCATTAGTGAACTTTCAACTTTACAAATCTCAGGCAAAGTTACAGTCAAACTCAACAAATGACATAAAGCACAAGGAACCTGGATAAATTTCCCTTCACGCCTCTGCTCTAAACTACATCAGCAATTTAATTAGGTACAAAATTTATCTCCTCCTGACAAATGTAATTAAACTGGCAAACTACCTACCAACGATACTAAAACATTAAAGTGATAAGCTCCCTTGTCTTTTTTACTTACATGATATGTGATTAAATGACAAAAATTTATTAGAATCCTATAAACTAATCCATTGTGTAGGGAAAAAGGATGATGATGTATTGTCAAAGTCAAAACTGCTGTTTCAGCTGGTGTGTGTATGACGGGCTCGGCAGAATATACTTGATCACTTGCAACTTGTTCAGAGCCTCATCTGTCTGTCCTTTTTCACCCTCAGTCTGGTGACTGTGGTGAGCACATCGTCCATACAAGTTTAGCATTGAGGTATAATCGCCAAACCATCTGCTGCTGAAGAATCTCCTTTTTTCTGCCCACATTATTACTCCCTCCCATCCTAATATTCCGTGATCTAGTACCATGTATTTAGATAAGACAATGGTAGACTTTTTACGTCAAAGTAGGAGTATCAGAGAATATATTTGATCATGAATTTTAAATGCATGTATGCTAACATGATGTATTCATATATGGTGCATGTAGACTGTGGAGTCTAGAGTCATCATGTCAAAGTTTAGAGGAAAACTGTTGAAAAGTATTGTGTATTGGGAAGACAGCCAAAAGAATATACATGCGTCATCTTTATTTGCACTTCAGAAAATCCTGCATGAAATTCGGCGCAGTATGAGAAAGTCATGCTTATTATGTAACCTCATGGATTAGTGTATACATAAATAAGTATAAGTACATTTGGGAGTTTGGAATTACGCAGTGTTGCTTTTTTTAAATGGAATATAAATTCAAATATGGTTTTAATCAATGAATGACAAGGAAAGGATATGATGATGAGATGAGACATTAAAGAATGGAAAGTTGACCGATATTTCTCTTATCTTTAAAGACGCAGATAGTAGATAGTAAACATTGATGAAATATAGGAAATACATGGTTTTGATATCAAGTACAGAAGTAAAAGAAATATTGAAGGATATTTGGGATGAGTCAAATCACACTTAAGTAGTAGGCGTTTATGTTTGCCGTATGCAAACATCGTGTACGGAGAGTGGAAATGATATTGATGATCGGCAATGCAAAGGATTAGTATGATGTAATATGTATGAAATGTGGAGTGGGTGTTAAAAAAATATAGTTCAGAGATTCGTTCTTGAACCTGGCATTTGGCCCTTAACATTTGTCCTTGCGTGTAGAAAATTAAATTTATTTTTCGTTTGTTTGGAGGTGCAGAGAATGTATGTGAATTGAAATGTCCAATATTATTTTACGAGTTTCACATCAACTGGAATGATTTATGTATATATGCTCCAAAATAATTTGCATCATGAAGATATGTTGTTGTAGTAGAAATAAATGAAAACGGAAAATACACAGTTGACAGTCTAATTTCGTTTATTTAAGTAGCAAATGATCTTAATATTTCCAATCGGAGGAGAGAAAGCGTTATTAAAGTAAATCAGAAGAAAATACAAATACCAAAAAAAAGCATTCATAAGTTTTTTTTCATAAGCATATTCACTTGATTTTAGTACACATATGTACCAGGAAGTATGCGATAATGGAACACAGACACAGACAGCATAAAATTTCCAGAAGGTAATATTCGCAAAAGAACTATACTGATTTTATAGAGCCAATTGAATACTCCAATGAATAAACGATAGACATTGACATGAGAGCATGCTGGAGAACATTCATAATCCTTATATCATGCAAGACTCCTATAACAAATAATATGTTTACAACACAAAGCAAGATTTTTGCAATTTGCTTGTTAGTTTACTTGTTTATGCTAAACTTACTTCATTTCATGAGACAGTTAATATGATTGAATTCGGGTAAAATATTACAATGAGATAATATATTGTGTAATCTAATAGCATGATATTGTATAATATATTTAAACATTTATGCCCAAGCATGTTGGCAACTCACATCGAGATTTTTATGTATTTAATAAATCCATGATGGATAATAATATACATTCACATGTGTATTTTTTCTATTCTAAGTTGCTTAAATCTAAAATACATCAGCATTGTTGGATTGGAGTATCTATAAAGGTTTTACTACTTTACCTTTAACAAATGTGCAAAGTGTACGTTTCGCAACCGAGAAAAAAATATTTTATAGCAAATTCTTGATAAAAATGAGAACAATGATGAGGAGAGGTCTTTAGCGGGGCCTTTACTTTTAAATCATGAAATCGATATAATCATGATTTTTTAAACAAACTTTCTCGACATAACGTACAACGTAAATAATATTTACTGACTTTGGATTCTACATAACATTTACATGAATATTCTTCATCTATCTATACAATCATCTTTTACCATAAATATCTGTATGTGATCTATCGAACCTAACGAAGATCTAAAATCCTGTCAGACCTAACACCTGAATGCTAAACACTCACAATTAAAAATATTCCTATGTATTCCTTAATTTATCTTAAAAGCATGTAATTTATTTCATTTAAAATGATAGTGATTAATGGCGAAACTCGCTTATATATATACGTGAATTTGGAACCTGGTAACCATTTCGACAACACAGACAACTAGGTACCTTATCATGCATGTTTCCAGTGTCATCTCCTGTTTGGTTTAGATCGCTAATTGTCAAGTCGTATTGCATGCCATACACCGTTTTTTATACCGGACACACCGGATTTTTACGGCACCGCAGAATTCTTGTACCAATATTATGGCATTATGGCATATCGTCATCATCGGCCTGTTGAAAATTTTATATCAATATGTCCAGTTATCCATATTCGAATATTTTTTTATTACAGGAGGTGTGAATAAGATGCCTTCACAACGGATCCAATCTTTTTGCCTTTGTTGGCGAGTGCGCCTGCTTGTCGAATCTTGTTACTGTGTAACACACATAAAACTGATAAAATAATCTTTTCTCCTGACTATATTATTTTTTGGTAACATAAGCACCTTGGAAAAGGATATAGATTGATTTTGTTCTTTTGAAAAATAGAGTTTCATAATGTTGAGAAATTGAAATGTTTTGTAAGCTTGTCATATCCTAAGCTTTTTTTTAAGCTTGATGTTTGCTTTTTTGGCGATAATATTCGTTTAGAAAGATAAAAGTCACTACTATAGTGTCAGCAGGATTGGTGATGTACATGGAAAAAGAATACGTGTTTTAACTGACTTGACAGTAATTGTCTGTAAGTTTGACAAAGTATCAGTGTTTTGAAAGGAGAGAGTAAATAGAGAGGTGATGTTGCAGCGAGTACTGGGATATATATATACGAAAGTGTTTTTAGTAAATTTATAGTGTTGCTATTGCTAAGCTGAAATATCCACTACTTCAAACAATCATGCTAGTTATATATTCACTCACTTAACCATTATAACATGCACGCAATAGGATATACCAATAATAACTTACATTTAATTCACAAACAGAGAGTTTCAATTCAATGTCGTACAGAGGGACGACGACGATAACCACAACCAATGTTTACAGATTACAAATATGCAGGTTTTTTCCATACGTGTAATTTAAATAGTCATAACAGTCATAATACTGAAAACCGTGAATTGATGGAAAGGTACGTGACCGATAACAAAACAACTCACTCACAATACCAAAGCCAAATGTTTGCAATGCAGTCATTTCATTCCAATAATCTTTTGATTAATCATTATTAATCTCGTTTTTTTTAAGTTGGTGTATTTGTCGTCTCTACGTGTTACTTCAACTTGTGTGAAATAGTAACCGTTTTACAATGTTCTGTCTCATAATAAAATATAGTGGTGGAGTAAAAATTGTCAGATAAATGATAAATTTATGTGGATGTGAAGGAGGTTTTTTTTTGTCAAAATGCATTGCAATTGCATAGGGTGTTGATCTGGAAGTTACATACTGACGTAGGAGGAAGAGTAGTAGAGTGGTCGGTAGTTTTTTTTACATACGCTCTAGATTCGTTGAGTGAACCTAAAAATAAGTTACATGGAAACTTGTGAAATAATTAGCAGACAAAAATTTATATGCGGCATATAATGTGCTTAAAAATGAATAGATATTTAAATTTAAATTATTAATGGCATGACTTTGGTAAAACGTTGGAAGGTGATATATTTTTAAAACTAGTAAAAGTTTTTAGTTGATTTTGGTGATGGCAATAAATTACTTTACACTATATATAATTGTTAATACTGATTTTTAAAATAACGACCTACGAAATATGGGTGAATAGTTGTGCTGGTGTTTACTAAAAGCAAAATTATGATTTTGTTTTAACCAGTCACCACAGTATTCGTGCGGAAAAATGTTATATAATAATCCAGCTAGTTGATTATGATTATGCAACCAATTAACCTTACCATGTAAACTAAAATATACATGCGTTTACATGCGCCGTTGACAGCACTGTTTCCGGTCTTTGAATATTTACATTTTACATAAATAAATACATAACTGTTAACTAACCCGTGTTGATTGCTACAAACTATGTAAAAGTCATTATGACTTAATATTTAGGTAGGTAGAGATTCTCTACGGGGTAATGTGACGATGGGGCATTGTTAAACTTGAAGCCGTCTAATAAATGCTACGTAAAATAACTCGATCGAAGTATTAAGTGTTACGTTAATTGAAAAAATCAAACTCCCTGATTATACAAAAAAAATGCACCATTAATGAGATCAGGACTACTACATATGAGTAAACACTAATTAACATCCAATGATTACAATAAGTCTACGCAACAAGGTGAAGGTGACAAGGGTGACAGATAAGAAAGCATCATAACTCTGAAATCCCACTTTACCAAGAAATGAAAATATAAAACCAGAGATTCCAACCAAAACTTCAAACAAGATGGTGCAAACGGGGAGGAATTTTCAAAAAAGACAGCAGGGAGTGGTAAAAATGGTCTACATTGATGAACTTACTTATACGTTGTACTCTTGTTTGAAACGACAGAACGATAGACAGATGATGCCTTAGTTGGTGGATGCGATGTAAGAAGTTGTGTCCTAGTGGTACCACTACCATTGCTGTTGTCCATGAGTTTTTGCCCAGTGTTGGTTTGGTAACTATGAGTGCGCACAGATGACCTAGTGGTCACGCGAGTAGAGACGACATTGTTATTATTATGAGAGACCGTGGGGAGAAGCTGATTATTGGCAGAAGCTAGTTTCCCTTGTGGATGGGTAGTGGGGATTGATGATGACGCTTTGGGGTTGGGGGATGCCTCATTCGTTTTTTCAGACAATTTTTGTGATGTTATGCGATCATTTGCATCAACCATAGATGAGTTCACATGATTCCGATTTTTTGCCCGGAGCGTTCGTGGACATGGATTATGAGATTCACGGGGTGCTGTCAACCGAGATAATGATCGCGTCACAGGGCGGTTCACAGGAACTCCAGAGAGCAAACCACCATTTCTACTGCAGAGATAATCGTTCAGGTTACGTTGGTCATGGTCAATGTCTAATGGCTTAGCATGGGGGTTCAAGTTAGAGGTAGCAGGAATTTCGGAAGTGGACAACGTCACTTTCGACAGTGTCAGTAGCCGTGCAGACCCACAGTTAGCGTCACGATATGGCCTAATCGTACCAATGACAATCCCATACGTCAGCAGCGTAAGAAAATAGATCAGAAACCCAGGGTCAGTACACAAACATGTCAATGAAAACTACAGTACCGTACCATACCAGTTAATTTAAAATACTGTTTCTCTTGTCCGCTTGCTCTGTTTTAACCAAGGGTGAATTTAGAATTTCAAACAAGAAACAAAAAAAAAATCAACCAACACCTGAGTTGTAATTTACAAATTAGAAATACCTAGATGTAAATTAGCTATATGACGATTGCAAACTAACTAGCAATTGTAAATGGTGTTTAAGGTGAGTTAAACCAAGTTACTGATGCAATGATACGATGCACAGAGCATAAAATTTTGTTATCACGATGTCATCAAGACGATATATAGTAATTTAGTATTCATATTTTCGAGTGGAGCGCTTTTGTCCTCACGGATAAAGTCAAAATAAAAAGTGAAATAAAAGCAAGAACCTTTTTCATTCATAATAAAAGTGGCTTTTGTATTATTGCACAGAAAAATGAATATGGTTCAAAGCAAAATGTTGAAGAGCACTATAGTAGAAGATAAATTAGTTTCTCTTTTGAATAATAGACATAGCAGCAAGATAAATAAGTACAAGCATGACAAAGCCAAAGATAAGCATCATGAATGAGATTAGCAAACGCCAAGAAGTTCCAAACCATTCGTCATCTTCACTACTGATAGGAAAAAGACAAAATTTAAGCAACAAAGCAAAATGATAATAAAAATACCCGATATGCGAACAGATTCATTTTTTAAATATTGAATCGTCGCTTACGTTAGTGAGGAGGGTTCGCTCTTTGGAAAATGCAACTTATTAATATACCATACCTTTTGCTTGAAGTGGACGTAGGATTTGTTCCAGCTGCCCTTTTCAATCGTGGAGGTTCCCGGCTGTTATCAGGTAGAACATTTCTACGAGAACTGGCTCCTTTTAATGGCAGGAAATTTCGACTCGTTCCAGTAGCATTGCCATTACTGTTGCTGCAATTGTTGTTACTGTTAGAGACTCCAGCTCTGTAAAAAAACAGCTTAATGTTGAGAAAGGAATTCTGGCCTCACTGTCATCAGAAACGGATAATGTGCAGAGAGAAAAGAAGATACATAACTACAGTATAAGTGTCATGCATTAGAGTCCAATGAAGTAAAGAATTACAAAAAAACACAAAAAAACAAAGAATAAATTGTCCATTTATACTACTACTTTCAAGAGTATAAACGTAATAGTACAAGTTGTGAAATAATACTTAATAACTAAAAAGAAACTACAGCTAAAGAAGATACAGAACAGTTCTGGTGCAAACTACTACTACCGTACTACTAATTGTGCTCAATAATTAAGCTGTTAATGGGAAACATGCAAAAACTACAATCTAAATGTAGGTTTCACGTACTGTCGCATAGCTTTGATTTGGTTTAGCATATCTCCCTGCGTAATTTCATTTTCTCCCTGAACTTCTCCAGTTTCTCCAGCGTCATCCTCTGCATCATCATCAGCTTCAGGCTCTGCAGCAAGTCGCTATAGCAAAGTAGTCAAGTCGCGAATTATTCTATGACAGTGTCTTGATTTTAACGAAAACTGAAAAAATCATTTAAAGTTAAGTGTACCTCTGCCTCTGCATCCTCCAACCTCATAGATCCAACTTGGGCAAGTATGGAACGAACTCCTCCAGTAGGACTGACGTTATTGTTGGCTGCATTTGCATTCTCATCTATAACAACTTTAACCATACCCTTACGTTTGACACTGTAAATTGGCCATCTGAATCTAATAGAAGACCCGTTGTTATTCTGATGATTATCCCGTTGATGCCTGGCACCTAGTTGCATCAGAGATTGTTCCTTCCTATAATAGAATCCACAAGGTTTAACTTTGTCAAACATAAGTACACAGTGAAACTTTGCAAAAAGTTGTAAAAAAAATTTCATGTCGTACTCTTCCAGCCACTCCTGCTGCATTCCAATAACTGACCCTGGCCTACACAATCGAACCCACGCAATAGCCTCTCGCGCAGTAAAACTAAAGTGCTTGATAATGTAACACCCGATAAGAGATCCAGTTCTTCCCAGTCCAGCTATCCATCATTAAAGATAATTATATTATAGCAACAATCGATTCGAAAGTCAACATTTCTTGGCTAGTAATCCACTTACCCTTGAGGTCAAGTACGTGAAAGTTAAACTAACAAGGAGGACATTAATAGAGAATTTAAAACGTCTGAGTAGTTATGTACCTCGTAAAATTCATACTCCTCAACATCGAAATCGTTAAAGTCAAAGAATTTGCACTGAAGTGCCTTGTAAAGTCCATTGAAAACATCTAACAATGTGATGTAAAAGGAAGCAGCTCCAAATGATGCATCCCTGAAGAAAATTCAGAAATATTGGATAACAGTTAGCATAAGATATAATTATAACCATGCATTTAGGTACCTATATATTTCATTATAATACCTGAAGGAAACGAAAGGTGGTGCAGATGGTCCAAGCAAACATCGGTAAGCTTCTTCAGGAGTTTTATTCATGTAAATGATCTGAAACAAAACAAAACAAACAATTACAACTGACAATGACATTGAATGTGAAAAAATTCCAGGAATTGACTCAAGGTTATTATTATTACCGAGTATCCGCCCACCAGGAAAGCTGCATTGACTCGTTTGTGTGGATCACAGGTTGTGTAGTGAATTAGTCGCTTCCTATGAAGTGATGGAGCCTGAAAGTAAATGAGGAAGCACATTGTCTAATATTTTTAAACATAAATTTTTAAAAAAAGGTTCCAGTGACCAATGGAAAATAATTAAGCTATCGTTGACATACGTACCCTCAACTTTGCGTTGAGCTTCTGACAGTATCTGTAAAGCATGGCCAGGTTAAGAGGACCGAAATCCGAGTTGAAATTTTCATATACCAGCTCATCATCGATTGTGAAATAATGTGTGTTGTTAGTCGACTTCAAACGGTAATTTCCTTTCAGGGTGGCGAAATACAAGCGATCTATTTCATTCAAACAATAAAATCAGGTATGTTAGCTTGCAATAATCATTTACAAGTTACTATTACTCATTGGGGAAAAAACTTAAACGGCGATAACATAACACGACCCAGTTCTCTCTCATTAACTTCTGCACCACAAATTAAAAGGATAAATAAAGTGATTATAATGATTTCTGCATTCAACTTAATTGCTGACTTACAAAGGTCATCTTTTCCGCAGACGAATCCCATTTTATCCAACCACATTATCTCGTCCAAATTCGTTATCGTGTTATTCATCATAACGTTTTTTCTCAATTGCAACTCACGTTAAATGGGAATTTTGGAAAAAAGGAAAATAAACTCCGGGGAAAAAGCACGAAATTCACACTATGATTTCCCTTAATTTCTGGGAATTGCACTGTTGTGGAAATATTTACCGACAGAAATAATAGTAAACAATGCAATGGGATGTGATATTATGATCTTTGAAATTCCCTTTTTTTTATTATTATTATTATTTTGAAATCCAACCAAACAACAACAAGTTGGTAACCACGGCATTCTTACCTTTGATAATCTCAGCAGCATACAGCACTGCACCTTCACGAATCTCGTCATCAGCAAGCATGTCGTCTTCCATGGAAACGGGAGCAAGGGGGTTATGGGGAAATTGTTGGATAACAATTAAGTTAAGTTTTAATTAAATGCCAAGTATCCGTTAAAATCACGGGTGAACATGTGCACTCGTTGTTCACTTTTCCTGAGAGCAAGTCAAAATGCAAGTTCAAATCCGTAAATCTAAAAGAGTTCAAATAAATTGTTATCCCCAATCAGTATTTGAAGATAGACTTTTAAAGTGATTTCACATCCTTCAAGTTGCTCCCTTTCATAATATCCGACTTCAACAACTACTCCTCAAGCAGTGAAATGCATCGCAGTGGATACTAAAATTGTGTAATATTTTTTTGCGCACTATGTAATAGGACTAAAAATGATGGAATCCCAGGGACATTTATTTACGCTCACTCCCCACAAGGGAATTGCGAAACAATTTTGTTCTTGAGATAATTCCAACTTGCACTTACAAACATGCCTAATTCTCCAATCCAACCACATTAACCAAGGAATTAAATCCAGCGAAGTGAACATAGAATGAAGATTTTTTAACGATCCCAATAAAACAGCTTACTTGAGCACATGCATGGGCAAATTTGGAGCTGAAGGTGACACGCATCCACGAGCGCTACAAAAATCACTAGTAATTATGTGAAGTGCCACTCATCCCTCTGGAAATTAAAATTCATCATGAAGTGTTTCCTAGAAGGGCTTTATTAACAAGTCAATCCCTTCATCGACAAATTAGCAGGTCTTGTGGCATAGTAATAACTATGCTTTACATTTTAGTTAAAATATGCCGTGAGGGAGAACCTTCAACGCTACATATATGCCTGATAAAGATAAACCTGGAGGTGGAAAGATGTTGTTTTTTTCGCAATAATAAACAATCATCCTCACAATAGCACACAGGAGAAGCTACACAACATGACTGTAACATTATATTGTACATCTCCTATTGTGGTAACCACTACAAGATGATAACATAAAATGGGAATACTAAGTTAACTCAGGCTACACACTGTCTCTTCTCCATCATAACAAATACATCCTATGAAAAAAATATCTCATGTACTCGCTGAGGAGGACTCGCATACTCGACTTTTTTAACAGATGCTGAGATTTTTTACTACACTGTTATTGTCGAAAGTCAAGTCCTCTTATAATATTGAAAGGGAGTTATATCTGGCTATATAGTTGATAGTATCTATCAACCAAGAACGAAGATGGGATGTAGTTATTGGGGCAATGTGAACTAATATTTGCAGAGACAACTAAAAAATCTTGACGATGATGATGTTGATGATGGCTGATGGGTTGCTAGGCTGGAGGAGTTGCTCAGTAGTAGTTCTAACGATAAGTTCTCCTCTCAATCTCAACATGCCAGTAGAAGAGAAGCGCTTTCCGTCGCTGCAATATGCGATAGGTTTGCATGGCATGCAACAACTCAAGACTGAAGTCGAGATGTGTTTTTTTTCGTTCCTTGCAAAGCAAGCGTTCGTATGGGAAGAATTAAAGGACGTAAACTCACTATTTTCTCGAAACAGCACAACAACATACTAGCCTCCTTTCTACTGAGATATTGCTCAGTGCACTAATTTGGAATGTAACTCAAGAAACGACACTGCGCCGAAGAGAAATGGGAAATTAATTTTGAGATGACAGCCAGCCCCCACGTACTATTATGGATACTTAATTGGACTGAAATTTGCTTCGAGATATATTTATAGGTGGAAAACTAAAGGGAATTATTAAAATACGCACAATGACCTATATCATGAAAATGGATAGCTCTCTCGAGCCTCAACCTTCAAATGACAATTACAGCAATAAATGTTTAAATCGTAATATTTCCTCTTTTTACTTTTTAATTTCACTCGTAGTAGTAATAATAGTAGTTTCACCATGCTACCATGATTAAGACAAATGTGAGTATCACTGTCACTGTGAGCTTGTAATTGTAAATATTGTATAAAATTAAACTAAGACAGCGGTCACTTTATACTCACCAAAGAGCAAGTATGTCCTCGCTTGAAGCTCTTGCACGAGCTATTAGTTATGCATCTTTTTTGGCGAAATGCATATAAAATTTTTACAACCACTATGAGCACATTTTTCCTCCAGCACTAAATCTGCACATTAAAGCAGCTCAAACTCCACTACCGTCTAGAGCCCTATTTAACTGCCCATAACTCTTTTCGACATTATTAATGCTTTTACATCAGCTAAAGGAGGTGTAATCTGATAACAACCACACGCTCCAAAATATTACACTTACTGCACACAAATTCTCCAAACACAGAACACATAGCACAATGGATTATGATGATGCGATATCCTTCCTTAGTGGGATAATGTTATCGTTGGTTAATTCATGTATGATGATGTATCGCCTTATCGCCTACAACTTTTCTCTGTCTTTGCAAATCTATCTATATGGTAATTACTCTATTCTCTTCCCATCCTTTTGTTAGCCCACACACACCATTCTAACTGACGATTTTTTTAGCAAGTTTCAGCGTAAACTGCTCTCGTCCTCGGCTTCGACCAGGAATATGCATATAGCATTCTAAAGTCCCTCGACTATATTTCTGAATATTTGGGAAATATAGAAAGAAAGAAAAATGTACACAGGACTAGAAAATTATATTGCCAAAG
Source organism: Sinodicranocentrus sp. ZH6 (assembly GCA_027743935.1). Lineage (NCBI taxonomy): Eukaryota > Metazoa > Arthropoda > Collembola > Entomobryomorpha > Entomobryidae > Sinodicranocentrus > Sinodicranocentrus sp. ZH6. The sequence goes on along the minus strand of JAHZNA010004768.1, from coordinate 5,518 downwards.
GTTTCAGAGCTACTAATGTCATGCGTGACAAACGGGATGTTGATGTTGCATCTGAAACTCCTAATCCATTAATACCATTGGAGTAGGGGGCATAGGTAAGCGCTATGTTCTCATTCTAGCTCAACTATATACTCCAACAGATTATTCTCTAAACGGACAAAAATCAACATGCATCCATCCATCTGCTAAATACCAAAAGACAAGCTTTAGTCAAGGAAAATATTGTGCCACTCGGTAAGTATTATGCTCGGTACGGTGCAAAGTGTAAGTCGTCTGGCAACCTTTTTCAGTTTAGGTTGAGGTTTAGGTATACTCGCTCTCAACTTGGACTCACTCGGCTCACAGTTGATGCGATTTGAATTTTTGTATAGCTCATGCAAGTGTGATAAGGGTGAAATAAGGATAGGGGAAAATTCTCCATTAAGTATTAAGTAAAGGGGAGAGAGAGAGAGCAAAAACTACTGCACCTTCCTTTATTTTCGTGTCCGTGTGTGTGCTTTAACGAAAATCTAGTGTGCAAACGGACTTCGTTAGAAGAGGAGGTACAATAGCACCAATACTTTTCTACCAAGTGAGGACTGTGCAATGGATTTAACTTTTCTCTCTCTATCTCATCCGTAAAGTGAGAAAATACCTTAGAACAGCACCGTAAAGAACGGATTGGATATCCACTAATTTCTCTCGCTAGTGTGCCTCACACACTTGCACATGTTTTACCATTTTTTACATCACGTCTCACACATATATATACACTAACCAACAAACACTTGTATCCTCCACCGTACTTATTTCTCCAATGATCTCCAACTGCTCGAAAACAGCTTTTTTTAGATATCTCTAGCATAGCACATACCATAACACTTATTGCAAGCGAATCTATCACTATATTAATGGAATCATGAAGCTGTACAGACAGACGCTTGTTCCAATACGCCCATTGGTCAACATGAACGTTTCTCGCTGATCCAGGCCAATCGATCCATTCCGTGGTTAAAGCGACCGTTACGACATTCACATCATCAACGTTGTTTTTATGATGATAGGATGATAATATGAGATGGGATCATTCTCACTCACTCACCCTCAGTCAGATGATGAAAATGAAAATATGGATCTTTTCTCCCAACAATAAGCAGAGATTTCAAAGGGAGAAAAGTACATCAGGTTTGAGTGCAAGGTGGAAAGAGACAGAAGATGAATTCCACAGCGCAGCCCCCGTCTCTATGCATGCCGTCATTCCTTGTTGCCGAGAGATGAGGAGAGAGATCCTCGCGTAAAGAATTAAATGGCATTATTATGGTTATATGTATATGCAGATGCAGCCTACTTGTAGCTCTTTATAATTCTGCACAGTCTCTCTTCATAGGTATTAAAAGGCTTGGGCCAAACTATAAAATCTTTCAAGTTCATGATCATCGTGATCACTATTCATGCAAGCAGAAGGATAGAAAGAAGCCCACTTGCCTTTTTAGAGGCATTTCATGACGCAAAGAAATACACAGAGAGAGAGAGAGAGAGATTGGAACAAAAGTATATGGATTTATTTGGGTGTTCCCTAAATTCTAGCACGTCAGTGTCACTTTTTCCATATTTTACCATGACAGCAGGAAGGGAGTTGTGCTTTCATATAGAATGCAAACTGGACTGACTTTGCTATGTACAGATTTATAATTGCCGCCTAATTGGATACGCAACCTGCAACAAGCAATTTTTGGTTGAAAAAACTAGTCTAACTATCATTGAGAATGGGCATATCAACAATGAAATGAATGCTTGCTCGAAAATCAAAGCAGATGAGTAATAAATCAAATTCACTAAGTAAGTTTGAATTTTTTCGCTAGATATTTGCATATCATGACTGTGAGTCTCATTTTCGTCCACCCAATCTTTACCGTATTTGGAAAATATGCGATTATTAAACTCCTGAACGGGGAAACGCTGTTTTTAAGATGCGAACTTTTCACGACGAGCCATATTCAACACATTCAAGCTCGTCAGCAACTAACCTTTCTTTACAGTAAAATTCATAACCTACGCTTCATACGACGTAGTCAAGTACATAGTTTGGATTTTGCATTACTCATCACAAAAGAACGAAACCTAGATGATCGAAGGAATGCAAAAGTGGAGGTGTTCATTTTCATTTTTAACTTTTATAAGGTGGATTTAGCTATTTTTCAATATCCTTGTAGTTTGGCACAGTGCTGTAAAAACATCCTTTAAACTATAAACGTAGTTATGTGCGAAGGAGTTCGTAAACTGACTCACAAAAAGCTTAGATTCGCAAATGATGGTTGAAAAATGAAAAATAAATTATTGAGCCCGTCATACATTTTTCATAGACACCCTCTTTTGTATAAAATTGAGCTAGAGGACCCTCCGCCTCGTTAAATTAAATGGTCATGTAGTTTTGGCAAATAAACGACTACCTAGCTGGATATTTGCTAAGCTAATATTTGATTCAGCGAAAAAAATTCAACGTCAAATGTGAATCGACTAAAACCCAATTATCCGCAAATCTCCATCTGCATTCTGCACACTACAAAACTCTGTTGGTTTTGTCTGATTCTGATTCTGCTGTGACGGAGCATATTTATGCAGAATTTACGCTTCCCTCATATGAGTACTTAGGTATACAGGAGAGAAATTCGTTTCCAATTTATACAACCATGGACTATGGGCATTATTATTTATTATTAATATTTATGGGATTTAATTTAATCAGTTAACATGATCCGTGATGCGAAGGATGAGCTCATGGAATCTTCTGAGAAGTTACTTTTGACTGTGCACAACATAACATACACTACAACGTTTTGTGTGTCGAATTCGATCGCTTGAGCGACATAAATATTTTGATTATAATTTTATAAATGATAAATTATTTACTCATTTCCTTGTGATCATGGACAAGTTTGCATTGAAAAAACGAAGCGTGCCATTTTAACCGTTTTGAAACATTTACACCAACAAATGTACTACAATGAAATAAATTTATCATTGATTTGGTGAATATTTTATTTGTAATTTCTGACTGTACGATATTAGAGGAAAACATTTTATTTTATTGTTAATTCGAACTTCAAACTTGTTTTGGCAGTGAAAATGTATGTGTTTTTGTTGTGTTTTGGTAGGGAGAACTATTACTTTTTATGCATCAGATACTGATAACACCTTAAATAAAATTATCTGTCTATTTAAAATCCCTATCACAGGATAGATACGTCTGCTCAATCGTCGTTATTCGTCAGGAAAGAGGAAAGTTACCTCGAAAGTTATGTATAAAAATCTTTGCATAAAGAAAGCTGCTCAAAGAATTGACCAAAATGAGGGTATGGAGATGCGCAATCAGCCTATGAATACCGTTTTCCTTGAATTTTATTACAGAAGTTGTGGAACATATTTTTAATTAATTCCCTTCTAAATTGATGTGATCCGGTTTTACTCTTGAGAAATATGGACTAGGGATTTATAATGTGATTTAAATCTCTCGATGGCCCAAAATGGATCAAATAATAAAAATGATTAGATAATATATAATACTTATCGATCGATGTTACTAAAAGCATTGCGTGTGTATTGGGAAATGTATTTCATTCGTGAAATATTTTCCCTAAATTAAAAACAAGATTTTCCTTGATTTTTTTATGTGTGCATGTAAATCTGAAAACGTTTAATTTTCCCAACACGATAAGCTTTAAGCTGATGGATACATTATAGATATGAGTTTTGTGCTGGTAAAAACTACCTTGGACTTCATGGTAGCAATGTCATTGAATATAATATCAAAGCTTATAACAGATGCTCTTGGACTCGTTCAGAAAGCTGATTTCAAAATCGCTCACTTTAGTTCAAGGGAAAATGTCATAACTCTTCAAGGTAATCTTCCTGCGTCACTCAGCGATATGCATCTCTAGCAAAAAGGCTAGAATAGCTAGTTATATAGTGGCGTTTTCCCAGTTTATGAAAATGTACCGAATTTCAAGCTCAAAGCATGCATTTAAAAATGGAACAAAATATTCTGAATTTGTATTCAAATTAGTTGGTTCGTTATATATGTGTTATAACGCTAAAATTACACAATGATAATTTATAATGTATGCAACTCACCCGTTAGCGGATGTCAACAAGGTCAATTAAGCACTGTCATTCAATAAAGAGCTAACAGAACCTTTGCAAAATAATAAAACTGAACCTGAAGTTATGTATCGATCGATGTTACCAACCTCGTATCCTTCAACGAATGTATTATGCAAGATATTTTTAGCTACGTGTTGTAAGCTAGAGATAACTAGCAGAAGTGAACTCAAGATGCATAAATGGAAGGCGATGGGCGGAGGAAAGATGTCTCCAGAACAATATCAGATCATTGATCATTGGGAGTCATTCGTTGAAGTTAAGCGGATAAAGATGCTGAGATGCCACGGAGAAAGCTGTGTACACGTTCGTATAAAATTCTTCCTCGGGTGAAACTTTCACAGCATGTTATTCTTCCACAAGTAGCCCGTTCAGTTCTTTATCGGACCACCTAGATTTAGATCTGTAAATTTATACGATCCTCTGTTGGTGTCGTACCTTTCCAACTTTCGCTGTGATTCTGTGATGATGCATCATGTAAGTTGTCATACATGTAGGTAATAAGCACTAAACATAATAGGATACCATCAATCGTGTTCAGGTTGAGTAAATTTCCATGTCTCCATATCATGGTGTGTTTGCTAAGATTTTTACATGATATTATATGCCTTTCTCCAACTTATGAAACCTATTTCTGAATATCCTCAAGCACTATCATTTCGCATTCCCAAAGTAACTCTCTTTATGTATGCTTCACTAACGGAAGACCTTCTTACGGTTTGCAATCTGTAAAAAAGCTACATCCGACATCCGTGTTCAAGGAAAATGTTGACAAATAAGATGTAACAAGTGAGTTCATCCATAGGCCAAGAATACTTTTTGATCAAATCAATCGATCCAAGATCCATCCCTTTCGCTGATGTATTCTCACAACTCAGCATTCACAATACTTTTATGCAAACACATGTGAATTTTGTGAATCATCTCTCGTTCAATGCAATATGAATTTACAATCACAAATGGTGGAAATCTTACGATTAGTTTATGATCATTTATTTATTATTTATTAGCCGCGCATCAAGGAGCAAAAAGAATTCAGCCACATTGTAGTATTTATATTGTCTATGCACAAAAGCTGCATTCATTCCTGTGACAAAATGTGACCTCGAAATATTCCTGCATTAATTTTATACTGCATGCATTACTCTACATAACTAACTCGTTACTCGTTTGTTTTAACTAATTCAGTTAACAAGATGAATCTTTTCAACAGGTGCCTTACAATCAGTCATACAGTATGACTATGACAGTATGAATCAAGCTGTTCTTTATATAATGTCATAAGTAAATTCATCCTAGCATGAGACCAGAGCTGTTGGACCTGAGGTGTCGTTTGGCCACTCGAAAGCTTTTTGGCTGAAAATTTGTATACAGGTGAAGA